>JAQIXX010000574.1:0-54322 GCA_034700605.1 Willowsia nigromaculata | reverse complement strand
TTATCTGAATAAGTGCATCTTGTTAGTTAGATCTCGAACAGTTAAAATCGTAATCATCGCGTTGGTGTTACGTAAAACATGTCGTTTCTATTCTCTAACCTGATTTAAACTTAACTCAAATGAAGCATTTATAAGAGGCTTGGGAAATAAAGGAAAGCTTTCGAATTTCTTTTTTATTCCATGTTTAGGGGCATGTATTTGAAAAACAATTTCCCAACATTATTATTCAATGACAAGCAATGATTATTTGAATGACATGGTCAAAAATGTAACAGTAAATATCATAAAGCCTCATATGTACTAAATACCAGTTGATATAATATAGTTTTCGCAGCTTATGAATTCAGTTTATTAGCCAATAAAGTTGATATTGCACAAATCTGCGAGCACCTAAACTCGAATGCTCAAAATATTTATCA
The DNA here is from genome assembly GCA_034700605.1 of Willowsia nigromaculata. Lineage (NCBI taxonomy): Eukaryota > Metazoa > Arthropoda > Collembola > Entomobryomorpha > Entomobryidae > Willowsia > Willowsia nigromaculata. The sequence goes on along the minus strand of JAQIXX010000574.1, from coordinate 53,903 downwards.
TAAGTAGATTTTACCCTTGACCTAATTTCATGATTCATGATGATATTTATTTTGAGACCTGAATGGGTAGGTTAGTCTGTTATTCAAGAAAATGTCAACTTTATAGAAAATTACACACCAAAAAATCATATATTCATTCATCATCCATTTCTAACACAAACTTTTACATCATTATAAGATTGCATTAGATTTTGCAAGACTTTCTATGAAAGGAACTGTGGAACAGAAAAATCTTTTTTTGTGAAATTGCCTATTTTTTTCATTTCCTCACAAGATTTTACGGAGCGTAACTTTTTCCAGAGGAAAGGATTTTCATGGAGTACCCCATAGAATACGTATACCGCCTGTAAGACTGTTTAATTTCCAAGTGTCCTACTCATAAAATGAAGGACAAACTATAGCTACAATGTTCGCTTGGAAGTATGAGCACAAGCAAATTTTTGGTTATAGTAGTTGTTTAAAAAAGACGAGAGACAAATGAAAATGGGGACGTGTACTTATACCCATACATATTTTCCTCTATTTCAAACATTACAAAATTCTTAATATTCACAACTCCGCACAAACATGGGGTGTTTTTTCCCTTTTCCGCTTCTGCCCATCATATAAGGATTTCGATATTTAAGTATGTAGGTATGTATGTTTTCTTCAACTTGAGTGAGCCTAAACAAGAAGCTGTACACGCATCATATGCTTAGTGTAATAAACCACCTTTTTTCTTTTTGAGTTAAAGAAATCCCTCCTTTTTGTAACTTTCTTGGTCGTCTTTAGTCAACATTTTCTCTCTGTGTCTCTTGTCTGATAAGAGTTTTTTCCTTGTGTGCGAGTCCCCCTTGGGAGTTCCGACTTGCTTTTTACGAAATTGCACTTTTACCACCACCACACCACCGGCAAGTTGTACTGGCATATAAGAACACATGCGACAGAGGCAGAGGAGCATCAAACTAAACGAACCAGCCAAGCAGCAGTAGCCAACCAAACCATACAATAGTCACTAACCGTAGGATACAAAAATATATAGACATACACCTACTATGAATCCACTATTGCTTTCACTTTTGTATTACGTTTTCCCCATAATCATCATCACCAGCCAGCAACCTCTACCAAAGAAGTGTGTAGTATTCGAGTAGCTCGACTGGGAGTGTTGCTGTTGTTGCAACTTTTCAACCGAATCCAAATGAAATAGAAAAAATAGCTAGACTGTAAAGGAAATCAAACCACGATCAACTTAACTTGGATGTATTTCTAGGGAAAAAAACGAATAAAATATGGAGTGATGAGTGGGCTTTTGTTTCCTTCTATTTCTTTTGTCCTCTTTGGAGGTGAAAATGCCATGCTTCTGTTGCACAATAGTGCACAAGTATGTTTTCGTCGACAAGTCAGCCAGTCAGTCAACCATTCTAATTTTTTGGAACGGATGTATTCGATTATTGTCTTCCTTCACTAACCAATGGCTATTTCAAGAAAATAAATACTATCAGTATCTTTCTTATAAACACGACAGTAGAAAACATTATGGAAACATGGAGGACTACCCAGCGTTTATCTAACAGCCTGGAAGGGTGGTCCAACTGTTTTCAATCTTCTGGCCTCACTCACAGTCGTATTTGTACATGTTGTGCTAGTCAACGTACATTTTTTCAACTTTGATAACAAATAAATGCATGTCATAGTGTATAACCCCACAATCGACACGAGTACCATAAGGAGAATATTCTCTACTTTGTTCTTATTTTTGGTTTGCTCTCAAGGCTATATATGTCTATTCAATGGAAAATTACATTACTATATTACATATAACTCTCCACAGGCTCACGAAAACTACATTGCAAACGACTCATCACAAAATATACTTGATGTATAGGTATATATTATTTTGCACTCTTTAAAAGAACTAGATGACAGCGTGCAGTTTGGTAGTCATATATTAAAGTAGTAGAATAATATTACCAAGTATGAGCATTATTATGATATTTCCATTCCCTTCCATTCAAGTTAGCCTCAAGCATCACCGTTGAAAGATGTAAACTTGAAGAGTGGAGAAATGAAAAAAGTATAAAAAAGTACTTCAAGTGGGAAAGAAACGTTATCTCTCATATACCCTAAGTCTTTCATTGCTGCCGAGGAGAAAGTAAAACGAAGCTGGATTGCTTTCCTTCCCAAGTGCAGAAGCAGTTTATAGCTGTGTTGCAATACATAAATCAGCTCGTCGAGTAAAGGAAATACTGAAGGAAAGGAAAAAGGAACAACGATGAATAAAACCCAGGTTGTATCTTCCACAAGTACTCCGCATATTAGCTTATACAAAAAATACTTATAGAGGTTATGTCTTCAAGCGTTTGACTTACGTTTACCTAAGCTGTCTACTGCGATGACTATATGTGGTTTGGCTTTGGCAGCATTTCAAAGGGAGCATAAGCTCAGTACTTAAAGTATTCAATGTACATATTATGTCATGTGTAATATGACACATATTAGGAGCATTTCATATTGAGTATATATTATGCGTATTTCATGAAATAAGTACATTTCTTTGAGCATATGTAGAGGGGGAAGCTTTGTGAATAAAAATAACAAATAAATAAAATCTAACAAAAACCTGCGTCTCCGTAATTCACGGTTCATATGTATATAAAATCATACAGATAAAGTAATATATGAAAAATTGCAATGGAATCCTCGTCGTCCTCGTCCCCCTTATCTATCTGTTCTTATCCGCTAAACAAAACTCGCAAGGCTTGGTTAAGAGTTTGCATTTATTTACAATCTCCTAAAGCAATTTTATATATTTTGCAATTCCCCCGTTTTTCGTTCCCCCTACCTTCTTCACTCTTACGCTTTCCCTAAGAAGTATTATTATTATCAAGTTTTGTGTATTCTTTCAGCTACTTCTGTTTAGGTTTCTTGTTTTTATGAACGTGGCACGGCTTCAGCATTTTTGGCCATTACTTTTTCTCCTCTGAGAAGTTTGCTCTCTTTTTTTTGCATTTTGATGCATGTTTTACTGTAACCGTCTCCCAAACAAATACTATATTTACACCACAACTGCGATTCAGTGACACAAATATGATTACATCATTCAAAACAAGCTTTGCAACCACTTCAAGACGTTGTGAGTACGAAAGAGAACGTTTTGGCATAAACCATGCCAACTGATGGAAACAAGAGAAAGGGGAAGCTAACATAATATTGCGTTTCATATTACTAACAATTGTAACTGTGGAGAAGTAGAAATAGCGCTACGATATTTACAATGAAAAACCGCAAAAGTAAAAGTGTCTAAAAGCAATGCTCTAATAATAAGAAGTATAAATAAAACGCTTCATCGATGCTGTGTACAATGCCATATAGGTTATGAGTCAGAAAATGAAAATAGAAGGTCATACTACAGCATCCCGACCAACCCATCCATTCGCGATTTTCTTTCTTACAGTTTTTGGTACAAATGAGAAAACGTCGGACCTGCCTGAGTGCACTTTCACTATTTTCGTTTCCTTCGCATTCTGATATTGCAAACTGTGAAGAAAGAAAGAAACAGTGTACACACAATACACGATAGTAGAGAACAGTGAAAGTGGTAGTGGCATATAATAGTAAACTCTTTTTGTAATGTAACAATTTGATAAGCATAGAACACGTCACTTACGGTACTTTCTCCGAGTATATGCATGAATTTATACAAATACTTTGAGAGAAAAGCCTTTTCCATAGAAAAACAACGTAGCAGCCGTCATTGGGTGGTATGTATAACAAAAGAAGAACTCATGTTATCTAGAGACGCGTACTTACGGTGAGGAATTTTATACCAGCAATAATAATGTATATATTTACAATATATTGTGTACGTATCTCTTAAGTTTATCTTCTAAGCTGAAAGATGCTCTGGCACTAGGAGCAAGCAAACCATTTTGAGAAAGTAAATAGAAGAAAGCGGTGAAAGCATCTGTATTTTTCCTCATTTTCCTTTCCAGCAAATACTCAGCACACGCATATTATACATTTACGCTCACAGAAGAGCTTTTTTCACTACTGCTGGTTCCATTGTTATTCTGTTGCTTTTGTTGTTGTAGTTTTCTTGGAATTAGTAGAAATGAATGAGACTCTTAGCGCTGTCATTGGTTTGCTTCTCGGCTGGAAAGAAAAGAAAAAAGAGTAATACTGGCATACAGATACACGTACTCATGGACGCGTATCTTCATACTACTATTCACGGTTGCTACAAATACATCTATATACTCCACTGTTGGAGGAAGAGACACAATTGTGCACAATGAGCATATAATGTAGAAAAGGGACAGAAATAGAAATACTTTCATTCCTCTCCTTTGCTGTAGAAGAAAAGCATCAGTAGATCCAAAATAAGTGATGCTTGATAAACATTTGCGTTTGGTATCCAAACAATGCTCTCTTAGCTTTGTTGATGACAGCACGTTGTTTGTTCATGTACGCTATATATTTAAAAAACATTAAAGTAAAAACATGCAAGCAACCTCAACTAACGAAATCTGTAAATCATTTCATTGTGTCTGACAGTCCGTTTTTAATTTTCCAAGATTATTTACAAGCGGTAGCTACTCATTGAGTTCATTTAATTGTAAAAACCTTAATTATTCTACAAACTCGATGCCTTGGCCAGTTTGAGCTGGAGAAAGGCTCTTAAATAAGCTTAATCTTAATAATAAGCTTTTAAATAAGTAATGTACAATAGTAATGTATAATATGCATCATCATCTTCTTTCATTAAAAAATTTGAATTCCATGTGACCATGTCACATAAATAGTGTCAGGATTAAACTTCCGGTCTGAAAAATTGCTGTAAAAATTGTATTGGACTAAGGAGCCTGTATACCAAATTTGGTGCCAATCCGTTAAGTATTTACTTTTCTTTAAAACGTGTACACTTGATGCATACATAGAGACAGACAGGAATAATAAAGCAAACTACTTCATTTACATGGAATGCATTTAGGAATCACTGTTCTATCAATCTAGAATCTCTTTATGTTAAATCTGTTAAATCGTCGATAGATTATCTACTTTACTAATTTCTTATTTGACCGTAGAGCATTTTATTTTATTTTAAAATTAACTTCAGTTTAAAAGCACAACTTAACCCTTTATATAAAAGCTGTGGATTTACAGTACTTCACTTGGTTCAGCATCTGCTGCATATTAGTGAAATTTACTTTTCCCTTTCACCAAGTAGAACTGTAATATGTATACATGTAAATGTAATCATCTTACTAATAATAAAAAAGTATCACTGCCCAAATTTCACAAAGGTTTAATCTCGGATGAGAATGAGAGCAGATGGAAGCTATGCGTTCTTTTGAATGAAATTTGATTCAGAACTAGAACTCTCTTAGAAAAACTATAGTCGCATTCTTCCTGGCTTTTAAAAGGTTGGGAAAGCAAGTGAAAGTAGTTCTGCTTAGTGATGTATTAAAGGAAATAGGAGAGCCATACTTGATGATGATGATGATACTGACGACGGTAATGATAGCATAAGTTGGTATATTAGTAGTTAAGTAAGGGAGAAGTAGTACAATACGCTGTTGATTCTTTCTATCATCATCTGAGCATCCTCCAACTTTTACTCACTGCCTTTTCCATTCATATTCTCTAACCCACAAGGCAGTTAAAAACAACAGACTAACATTAGACCTCTTGCTCCTTTGTGTTATTATTGTTATTATATAGGTAGCAGTCTACGATTTTGTGCTTACTGTTGCTTTTTCTTAAACTTCCATACTTTTATATTGTTCTCCCTTTTCACTAGAACTGCCCAAAAATAAATGCAAGCTGTAGAAGGTTGAGGGAATGGAATAGAGAAGAAAAAACGAAGTGAGCAGGCAAAATAGTCTAATCTAATGTAATATATTACAAACAGGGTTATGTTGTAGATGGATAGATACATTCAGGAAAAAACCTTTCTCTGGTTCTTGCATGCATGCATTATTAAGAGGGAATGTCTAGGAAAAGACTTTTTACCAAAATTATATTGCCATGTTGCCCCCACTTACTTTCATCTCTCGCTTTCTTATGTTGTATTAGTACAAATCTAATGTTACTGCTACAACACTCAACTAGTACTACTTCCACTACGACTGCGACTGCAACTCCCACTACTTTTCCCTTAAAATGAAAAGCAACATTTCCCTTATTTCTCCGTCTTTGAAATATGTGACCATCTGAATACGACGATGAGAAGGAGGAAGAGCTAAAAACTAAAAACAGCAGTAGAATAAGAGTGAGAAGAGCACTTTTCTCCTGGGTTAACTGTTAAACGAGTAAGTAAATGAGTGCATAAGAGGAATGAGAGTTGATGTGAAGTTTGGAAGAGAGAAAGTAGAGATAAGCAAAATAGCTTTCCTTTCTCGTAGAAAAAATGGGGAGAGAGTGAAGAAAGAAAGGGACTTTGTGTATGTTTTTTAGGTCTCTGGCCCATCGTTTTTCTTTTATTTAATATACATGTATTCATTGTTATATATTTGTGTAAGGAGAAGAGAAAAGGAAGAGCGTGTTTTAGTTGATACTTTGCTCTTTCACTGAAAAGTATCAACGCATCAACATCATCGTGTTGCTTCTTTTCCTTGTGGTACAAAAAGAATAGATATAGTGTTATTATTATTGCTATTATAATATGTATTAGCTTTCTTTTCATCCTTCCTTCCTTGTGGGCTTCACTTGTGTGCCTAAAGTGTGTACGGTACGTACTATTTGTATATATATATATATATTTCTTTTAACACTGTATCATTCCTTTCCAGAGATTCACATTAGCATTGTAAGAGAAGACGAAATGAAGCTTTAAGTGAGATTTTCTTGAAACAATATGCTCTCGCTGGTAATGTTCCTCTTTGAAAGTTGTATATATACCTACATAGATTAAAATATATCAACTATGTGCTTTTCTTTTCCATTAAAATGTGTGGTGTATTATTATATTTTATGCATTTTGATCATGAACACAGATAGAGAGAGGGATATACCAGTGCAAGTATACCAACTGACATAGTGTGTATTTACTCTTGGCAAATTAACACAAAAGTGGAATTTTTAAAAAACTTCACTCTGCAACCGTTGGGCTGCTGATGGTCTTTATTGGGTTAAATCTCGGAAAAAATCTTGGAAATAAATTCTTAACTGCGTTTGTCTTCCATTTCTATCTTCTGGGGTATAATTATAGCTGCCTGCATTTGCTCTTGGGAGGACTTTGCCATTATATTCAAGTTCTCTCTATTTGAGTCGAATTTAGGGTCTCCTTTGGTTCATATTGTGTCTATGCTGGAGTGAATCTGTTATTTTCTTTGTACACACCTACTTTATACTTCATTGAAATGGAATGGCAGGAGCTTATGGTACGCAAAAGAAACATTTCTCCCTCATTTCTACAAAATAGACCTATAATTAACTCTCTTTCTGTCCAACGTTTTGAGAGGACAAAAAATAAAGAAAATTGCATGAGATTGATTGCTTTGATCATGCTTTGGTGCTATATAAATTGTATGTATGTATTTTTTGTTGGCTCTTCTCTCGTCATATAAATTGAAACATCATACTTGTTGTGTCGTATATTTATTTACAAGCTTGATTTTCATTTGCCTCTCGTTTTTCACATCTCCAATCTTGGAAACTACAATCAGCACTTACAAAATACGTTACCCGGCCGGCACATGCGTTAATGCTGGAATGTCTATGCATAAAAGATTTGTGCATCTTAAGTTTATTCGATATTTTCTCGTAGCATAATTCCTGCTAAATGAACAGCCATACGTACCATCATATAGGATAGAACAAAAACGCATAACACGATGAATAAAATGAACTTCCTTCTCGTTTGTCTGTCGGCAGTAGTCTCCATTTTTTCATCATTTTGGCGTTTAGATTCTTATATCGCGCTATCAGTCTTATGCTATATTTATAAACACACATCTGGTGCCTATACTCTGCACACATTCATTTTGAATAGTTTTGCAAAAACCTATTTATGTATACTGACTTTGTCTGCTTTTCACTGATGAAAATACCATGATGCTTTGGGTTTTGTTATATCTTGTACAACAAATAATAGAACAAGGACCTACGATTTAGATGCTGTATATTTTTTATATTCTTATGCGATGGCGATATGGCTTCGTTTTTTTCCAAAACGTTACTTGTGAGCAAGAGATAAGAGTTAAGAAGATAAGTAGCTCGCCTCCATACACCATACCACCAACAACTCCGCCGTATGTTCTGATGATGTTTTCTCAACATCCTCAATTCCAGAGACTCCGCACCATTCGCCTGCTACTGTTTCTCTGCGAACATACTAAATACGTATCAGCAGAAATACTCCTACAAGCTGTCATTGCCTCACTCTCTCTCTCTTTCTCTCTACTTAACTCTTCTGTTTTTCATAAAGTTTCCTTTATCTACACCAACTTTGGCAGGAAAGGGGCAGGTTGCCGTTTCGTCTTTAATTTTCTTAACTTTCTGACAGTTTTCCACCCTTTTCTTTCTTCAGCTCTCCCGTTTCGTCTTGGGTGTGTGGTCGTTTTCGTTTTTAGCATGGTTTGGTGTGCAGAGTAGTTATTACTAGACATAGACCTAACTGTAAATTGTGATAACCTTTTTACTTGTCGGTCACTCACTACCAACCAAACTTATCACTACCATCACACCTTTGCTACGTTTTATAGCAACGTAATAAGATGTACAGATGTGATACGTGATATAAACCATGCTATAATATGTTGCTCATGTATGGTTTGCTCAGCATTACTACAAGGAGTTTCAACTTGAACGATATCACAAACTTTAACAACACGTGATAGAAAGTTTCGTTTTATCATCTTCTTCTCTCAAGTCATGATTGTCCTTCCTATTTGACATTTACAAATACCCAGACCACAACTTGTACTATAATTATTCTTTCACACTATTTCCTCTTATGGGCGAGGAGTGGAAATCTGCATCCAGATATATTATGTACATGTTTCATACTTTACATGAAACGATATTTTTTGGCACGCCAAATCAGGAATTTTCTTCAAAGTGGAAGCCATAAACACAAAAATGCTTTTGGGTTTCTCATATGATACTAATGTGGTTTCGAGATGAAGGAGATGTTTTCGTATATTGCAGCAGGACAATATCGATCGCTATATGCTTCAAATGTTGCCCACCGGTTCTTTCGGCACTCTTGTGACAATCATTCAGTGATTGTTAGCGAAATAAGTAACACATTTTGTACCGGCAACACCATGTCCCCGTTTTCCATCTGTATCCATTTTTGGATCCATCGTCTGTCTGAGAGGTACCTCCAACTTCCAGAAAAATAATGTGGCGTGGGCACTTACATGCACCGAGAAAAGCGTAGCAGCTTACCGGTGTGAAAATACATTTAATACAATTCATGTCAAGAAGGAATTATTTTGAAAAAAGGAAAAGCTTTTCGTGATTGAAAAACATGGAGCAGCAAAGGAATTCAATTTCACATCAATATAATAACACTTACATACTTTCTCCTCGTGCCACTGCTGCTTCTGATTTTAGAGTGGTAAAATGGAATGTCAGTACTAGCAGTAGGAAGTAGGAACATAACTTTTGCTTGTGAATGCATTCATGCTTTCTCTTTCTGTAAACTCAATAATGAAAACAGACGGAGACGCTATTTTGACACCCAATTGTTCACGTTATAAAGAAGATAAATGTACTCTTGTGACAAATTGACAAGTCTCATGGCATCACCCAAGCAGCAATGCAATATAAATATATGCGAGCGTACACACAAGCCAGGCATAAAAATACTTCATGTTATATTTTTATAGCTCAGTTGTAGTAAATGGCACAACAATACCAATATTTATTCAATGTGATAGTATGTTTTGTAGCAATACGCATTACTTTCCTCGTCTCACCAAAACCATTATACTCTCGTATATTTTAACTTTCATCCATCTTCCATTTTTATTTCTTTCCGTTGTTCCTGCTACACAAACAGAAAAAATGCTTTCATATTTTTGACGTGTTTTCTTTTTCTTCTTTTTTTCACCATTAGCATCGTCGTCATCGTCATCATCATCATCGTCATCAAAGCCTGACTGAGCTGAGCCCTTTTCTTATCAGAATGAGTGAAGAGATGGAAGTCTTGTCTTTGGAAAAGGATATTCAGAAAAACACACTGGGTTATACTTGTGGAGCGAAAAACTCAACGAAACACATAGGCTTACCATGTACCACACACAATATATACAACCACCTTAGTTTACCGAATCGGAAAATATAACGCACATATAGCAATAAAGAAAAAGGATGAAAAATGAAAAAAAGTACACATAAATTCGCCGAGTAATATGCAATCAAAGTCATCATCATCATCATCATCATCACAACAAGCATCTCTTAGTTATTGTGAGTGAAGCACTCATGGCAAGCACACACACAGCATCCCCATGTACCATTATTAAACATCAAAAGAAACAAGTGAAAATTAACGTTTTCCTTTCCTTTTTCCTCCGCTCTGCTTTTGTGTTGAAAGTAGTGTAATATACAACAGCGGGAGATTTTCATCAAGGTTTTTACTTTTCTCATCGTTTTTACTGCTGGCGTGAGAGCGAACGGTGCACAATACAATAAGACTATTTATGTACTGTATACCATTGTATATAACGCGGATCATAAGTTGAATGAAATGAAAGAACCAACAGAGAAAACTCCATTTAGCTTCAAACAAACAATAGCATAGTGAAAGCGTACATTATACATGTATGTAGGTAGGTAGTGCTTTGTAGTAGGTTGATAAGTGAAAGTAGTCGTTGTGTTGTATAGCAAGGAGTATTATTACCGACACAATGATTATAATTTTTTATACGCGTGCTATATGAATAAACACTGAGCTTGAAAATACAGATACATACTTTCTGTAATGCAACATGAACCAGAATCCTTTCTGAGAATAAATACTCATAAAGAGAGAAAAGGCCTTCGACCACTCACTAGAATAAGGGCGCATGCAGGGCAGGGAGTAAACAGATGCAGTTGCACAACTGTGCTGTGCGAGGAAGAAAGACAATCAAAAAATATGGACTGTCCAGTTGGTTGTTGTTTTACTCCGCTATCTCCTCTCAATTCACAGTCCGTAGTGTTGTGTAGTATCTGTAAAAATCAGACAAGCGAGCGAGAGTAATAAACCCAAAAGGCACGGCTCACAGATTTTCCTTTTCTACTTACGACTCACTCACGATATGGCAATTGGTGGGCCGCTGCTGGGCTTCTTTTCTCTCTGCTTTCGACTAGACACAGGGTTTTGTGAGTATCGAATTCGAGGAAGAGATAGAGAGGCTTCGGGTTGAAGGTAATGACCAATTACAGAGTGACGTGAGCCTGGGTGGCAAATTCAAGGTCTCCTCAGAGAGCCATTCGTGCTTTCGTCTAACAAGGAATAAATGCACATATGTTTCCCCAGGGATGGTTTAAAATTTCCTTCCCTTTACTTACGGATCTAGCAAATCTAGCTTTCTGGACTTTCAGAGCTCGGTTTTGACCTGATACTGGAAACTCTGCTACACGTGATGCAAAAGGTACGATCCGAAACATGTACCAACTATTGATGGCAAAAACAAGAGAGAGTTCAGGTACTGTTCGCTTTCCTTAAAAATGGTGCCACAGCTGAAATCGGTTTCTTTGCAATATTAAACCAAAATAGAAGAATATGATTCACACGTTAACGTTATTCAGGCTTTAAATACACATTTAATCGCATGGGTATACTCAGAGAACTTGCCTTTCTACTTATTACGGGGGAATTGCGACAGGTATGATTATGCTGGTGTGGACAAGCCCAAGGCTAGAGTAATAAGTGATTCTTATTACATTACGAATTGATTAGAACTTTTGGCAAAATATTTTGCAAGCGTACTTACATTGCTACTTTTTAAAATTTACGCAGAATGAAAAATTACTATACTGGACAAAACATTAATTGAAAGAAACCAAAATATCATTACAGGTAAGCGCATTATTGTTTAATTGAGTCGATAAATAATGCTGACTTGGGATTTGATAAACAGATGGTTGATTTATTTAGTTTTATGGTGTCATGTTTAGAAACTGGGAAATGATTTAAACAAAATATGACCTAAGCATAATAGTAGTAATTCTGTGTGATTGTACTGAAAAGTTTGCAAGGTTATTTTAAAAATATTAGATGCTCGCTTTACAACTTTCCCTGTTTTCACTAATTCAAGTTTCTGATGTCATAAGGTTACTTTCCTCTACAGATGTACAAGTACAAATGAGATTTATTGAAGTCAGACCCAGTTCAATATGACCATCACACTTTATTATCGCTTTTACAAATTTTAAAAGGATGTGCATTAGTTTGTATAAAATATATTTAAAGGTACATTACATTGTTTCAAATGCAGTAAATTAAGTTGACACAGACCAATTGCATCGATGTTCATACATCATGTCGAAAAATGTCACAATCCACTATAGGAGGCCTCGAGTGACGCAGGAGGACACACGCCTACTTTTGAAATTAACTACATACATGTCACAACTCCAAACTAAAAGCAAAATAATAGGGAAGAAAAAGGGATGGTTTTGTTCTTGAATAATAGAAACAGTAGCGGTAAAATAGAAATCCGCATGACTAGTGAGCATAAATAAGAGAAAAAGTAGATTGCAGACACCGCGCACATATGTCGTCTAAAATTTCACTGCGAGTTCACTTTTAAAAAGCAATAATAACAATAGGAATAGGTGAGCAAGTCAGTGAACCATATGCGTTTTCTGATACGGAATGTTTTATGAGGAGCATTCCGGACAAAAAACTGAGGAAAGTAATGAAGCAGGCAGTGCCGTGCTCTGAGTGTACAAATCCATTTATAAAGAAACAGTGTTTTTTCTCATTCAGTCAAGGTTCGAAGCATTTTTTTCTTTCTTTTTAAATTAATTAGTTTGTTTCACTTGAGTCGACAAAGGAAAATCCTTATTATGATTGCGGGAATGTGGCTAAACTAATGCCAGTTTAAAACAAAACTGGGCGGGTGAAATGAGATTGAAAATGGTACGATTAATCAATAAATCTAGTTTTCCTTATTTACATTGTAACTTTGTAAGCACGCAAGCACAGCTAAAAATACTACATTTATCAGTTTTTCAAATGAGAAAAAAGCAATGTATTGACTAGACAGGGCCATACGGTAGAGGAGAGGAAATAAAAAAGTGTTGTGTTGAAGGAAGGCAATGAATAACCAAATATTTACCTGATCTCTGCCCTTTGGATCATTAACTACATGTTGGTTTTGCTACATGCTCTACTTCGTATTTCACTGTTATTGGTGCGAAGAACTAGTAAATATATATATCTTACTGCGAAAATTCATTCCTGCCAGGAGTCAGAAAAGCAGACAGACAAACACAGAAAACGCTCTTTTTTCTTCCATTTTCTCATTTCATTCCAGATAGCTAATGGAGGAAGTAACAAAAACACGCATCCCTCCTTCTGTTTAATCTCATCTGTCCTTCTCAGATGACTCAAAGGAGAGTAAAAAGGAAACTATGAAAAAGGAGGAACTGTGTGTTCGGAATAAGTACGTGCGGTTTCTCACAGTATACATATTACATACATATCTTCCTCTTTGGTACGGAGAAATAAAAGGAAATGGGTATACACATAATTTAGGAGATAGTGTGTATGTTGGTGTGTATTCATCAAGGACAGAACTAACGTAGGATTAGAATTGTACTGCCGTACCCAAAACGAATGACTTTAAATAAGCATTAATAAGTAATTTGTCAGATGTATCAGATGTCAGATGATATTATAGTGAAAGCCAAAGAAATGGATACACGTAAAACAAGAAATTGCAGTAATGTTTGGTTACCAATGCCCTAGGTTTAAAGTCTTAATAACAGTGAAATTTCGTATAAAAGCACCTTCCAAATACTTCTTTCTTCTTTGTTGTTGCGCCATTGTTGAAAAATAACCGACATTTACTGTGTTATGTATACCAGCGATCTAACAATGTACATTATACATGAAAATTCGAAGCAAATTTGTTAGTAAATAGTACATAATACGCTTTTACGCCCTTTTCTTGTGTCAGTTTTAGTTTAGAAGGTTTCCTAAACCTTACCTTATGCATGTTTAGGTTTATACTGTTTACTGTACACAAAACTTGGCTAGTTAGTGATTTCATGTCACATCATTTAATTTAGCAAGTGACAAGGGGCGGGAGGCATATTGCTCCTTTGTTAATGAAATTAGTCACTAATGGAATCATGAGCACGTCAAACACAGCCGTTACTACTTCAATAGAGCATTTGGTCCTTGTCATGCTTAAATATTTTCTGATTTTTCACATGTCTTTCTTCAAGTCACGGTACATTCGTCGTTTTTTGTCGTCTCCTCATCCCAAAATTCTTTCACCATTATATTATAAACCTTTTCTTTGTGTTAACCAGACACACATCTAGTTACACACTTGTATTCGTTTTAGAATCATTATTAGTGATGCATGAAAAATATTTTTAAACAATTTGTCAACTAGGGACTTCATTTTGTTATCATAATAAGCAAACTGTTTTACAGCCTGATTTTTATACAGACATACAGACGTATAATGTTGAATACCTTAAATACTCACGTATCTGTGTAAAATCTAATTAAGAAGTTTCGGGGAATAAATACTTTTCTGTTTGTAAGTAGTCATGTTTTTATGAATGTATACTGTGTGTACTGGCACTTAAGCACATGAAAAAATTCAATTAGTTGGCCCAACTTAAATCAATCTTATTGCTTAGGTAGTAAATTTATACCGTTGTACGCGAATGTGACTTTCAAGCAGCAAAACATTTTCATAAATGTAATTAGTTAATCTATCCTTGCTAAAACTCACATGCTATCTCCTACTCACCAACAACAGCTTCCACAATTCACCCATAGAGCACCAAGCACAACACCGTGAGTTATTAAGCACACCTGGGTCCAAATAGGAAAAGCTACATGAAATTTGCAACTGCGGCCTTATAGGATATATATTTAATATTATCGCAGCAAGTGTTCCTCTTAATGTGAATGAAAACTGGTTAACCGTATACGCAAGTTCTGAGCGATTATCTGTTGTTACATACCACGTTCGGCAAGCTGGAATTATTATGGATGTATAAAAACGTACACATCAATAAGCATAAATATATTATGTATGAATATCAGTGCAATTATATTATTATGTACATGTAGCATGCTTCCCGAATAGGTATAAATTTCCATGAAATAAAATGGTTTCGAGGAGGAAGGATATGTGCATTATTATTTGTGGAACAAAGTGGTACACTGCACGAGAAACTCAAATAATATGAAAGCATAAAAATAAAAGGCAAAGTCCGTGCGAAATACGGAGAAACAACTGCTTTTTTGCATGCTTGAAACAAATTCAAGCTTGGATGCATGTATGAGCACCACAAAAGCTGAAATTATAACCTAAACTGAACTCTGACGTGATTCTAAGTGGCCTGTGAAATCAATTTGGTCTCAGTAGTTAAGTTCCCAATAAGTATGTATGCTCATAAGAGAATAATATTGAATTTATATGCCAATCATGCTAACAATAAGTGCATTATAACATTTTTATAGTGCTACTGGGTCGATGCAACAAACTATAAAGTTTGTAGCTTGCACACACACTCCCTTGCACAAAAAGAGGCTTGTGAATTTCGGTGATGTTGTTGATGGTGCATGTGTGATATCATCGTAAAAATGGTAACTGCCCAACCAGACCAATCAAACCACAGACATTTTCACATGTTGTGCTCAAAGTTTCTTTCTCTCCCAAACAGTTTCACTCAAAGCACGGAACGAGTATTATGACGATGAGAAAAAGGGATAGTCATCCTAGTCATAACACCAACTATGAACTCTTAAAAATAAAGTAAAGCATAATAGAAAGTTTCAGGTGACGATTCATTCATGCACCATCATCAACCACATTCTATGAACTAGCTCAAATGGATGTGAACACATTGAAACAGTCACAAAACTCGAACGTTAAAAGAAGGTAAAACTGTATATATTTATGAACTGTGCTTGTTTTTTTAAAGCGTACACTTTTTTTATTCCAGGCAAACATCACAAACAAAATATGTTATTATTTTAGCAGTAAAACACGGAAGTAAAAGAGACACTAACTTAAATAACTGGATAATGTTTTCGTTCCGTTTGTGCCTATTTAATTTATATAATGTTACTACTTTAATTTGAATGCATGTATATAGCCATAAATACTAGGAGAAAGTTGTCCACTTGTTTGCGTGTGTGCTTTCACTACAAAAGATAAACTACACGAGCGGAGCTGGTATTTTTATGCCACTTTTGAAGTACACTGGAGAAAACTTTGATATAATTTAAGTTAAGTAGTACGTATAAAGAAACAAGACTGATAGAATTTGTTCATCATCGGCATGTTTGAGTTTTTTGATAAGTGCTTTGAGTGTACTTCCCAGTACATAATGATTATATTATGTTCCTAAGTTTAAATGTGTGATTTGGGTTTTTCCTTTGCAAGTCTTGATTCTCAATGGATAATATTTGAAATTGGGTAGGGTAGAATGTTGTTGCTGACATGTTTTTAAACTAAATTGCTTCATTACATCCCCTATTGAGCTCCATCACGATTACGATAAAAGCCTCACATAAATTCATTTTTCAGCTCATCATATTTTGAGTAGAAGCTAAATCATCTGCTGAGGTAACATTACATATGACGAACAGTTCTACTGTTTATCAGAATGCGCTTCTTTCTGTCTCACCAAATCATAATAATGCTCTTTCTTAAACATCAAAGCGTTAATACAATTGTGCATTGTACTCGCTTGCTGTTTTCAGTTTTTCATTTTCTTCCTTCATATAAATTGACAATAATAATCTACTTTTCAATTGTGCATATTTTAATTGCCAACGCACGATACTGGTATCCATACAATACTAAATACCTTCAAGACGACCACATTAATACAGAAGCTGTTTTCTCTGTGTGCATGTTTCTCCCTTTTGAAACTTTTACTACGCCACAAACAGTATTCTCATCATACTCACCATTTCCATATATTTTAGACATTACGTTTCTATACGCAATAGACACATCAGACCATATCACAATTCAATACAAACAGTAACAAAACTGCAAGTAAGCATTTCACTTTCGCATTATTTTTCAAGTGTGATGGCTTGGTGTGATGGTAGCAGGGAGCAAATAACACATTTTAGTTGCTCTAATATTATTACATGATGTGCCACATTGGTTTTTAGATACACAAATAAAATTACACGAATATAAAATATGGAATGCGTGTATATGTAATGGGTTCTTTACTTAACAGAAGGTCTTTTCTCTCCTCGCGCTCTTCGCTTTCTTTCTTTCTTACGACGATATTTGTAATGATATTCCTCCTGGTGATGTGATGCTTGCCATATAGCTTAATGTAGAAAATACCCCATTTCGTGTACTTAACTGCTTACTTTGCGTATATTCCTGCTCACTCCTTTTCTGGCTTTTCACTTTCCTCTCCTTCTTCTAGTAGCAGAAGTAGTAATGATAAAATACACATGATTCCAGTCAGAAATGGAGTGAGAGAAAGAGAGTGCTTCACCAGCGAGTAGGTAGCATGCAGTCGATGGAAGAAAGAGGAGAGAAAGAAGAGGAGCAGTAGTGTTGGTGGTGTTGGTAGAGAAGAGGCAACAGAAGCAGACAAGTCATAGTCATTCCATCCAACAATCAATGTGTACATATGGTTCCATCGTAAAATTCTATTTCCCCTCAGAAGAACCCTACAGAATGTGAATTGAGTTAATGGCAATGTCGATCCCAACAATTTCATTACTTACATTTTTCTCAAATAGAAATGGCTTCCTGTGAATGCATGCATGCACCATATACTCCCACTTCCCATATATGTACATACATGCATAAAATGAAGTATTATGGAAATGAAAATAATGTATGCTATTCCGTAAACGTAAAAACTCAATCGTGGTGAATCCAAGCTCAAAACTGGCAAATGGGAAGCTTATTTTTGAAGGAAATTGTTATACTTGTGTTGTGAGTATACTGGGATTTCTCTCTGTTAAATTTCTTCTTTGCCGTGTCTGGTTTGATGATCTAGGAAGAAGTATCAATTAACTTATCACGTGTTTTGAATTTGAATTCGAGTAATTGTAACTCATCCCAGATACACGGCTTATATGTAACCGTTTATGCTGTTTACTTTTCGCTCTGGTTGCTTGCATAAGAAACATTTATAATTAATTATATACTGGTTGTTTGAAAATTTACAAAATATAATTTTTACTTCTTGGTATTTGCAAAGGACTTTTTCTAAAATATGTCCTTCGAAATGGGCTCTTCTTTTTATGCCTACACTCACAAGGGAGACTAATATACAATATTAATAAATTATGTAAATGTTGAATCCAATAATATGGATCATGTTTGACCAACAATTCTGTAGAACTTGTCTTGAACAAGAGAGGCTTGTCTTATGTGTTTGATTTCATCAAGCAACTGACCTTGACCAGTCCATAGTCCCTATTCCATGTTTGTGCCTTTTATCTTTATCACAGGATGTATTTAGCTATTAAAACGTCCTAGGATCAGATTCTTATTAGTATTTTCAAACAAAAGTTTCTCTCAGCGTAATAACAATAATGTGTGAAAATTAATTATATAAATTTTTTAGAAACCTGTCTGCTGATCAAAAGGTACTATAAAGTAAGATGTACCATGTGCCCTGCGATTACAAAATAATAATAAAGGCTATTTCTATTCTTACTCAACTCGTCGTTTTCAGAATGAGTAGTATAAGATAAACATACATACCTTCCATAACATTAAACACGGCTTTTGTATAGTCCAACTATTGTATAGTACATTAGAATTCATAGGCATGCGTTTTCATAGAAGATTACCTGTTATTCATGACATGGCACAATACAGCACCTTTCCTCCTTTGAAGTTAAAATTCCAATAGAGGCATACATCACCAAACTGCTTGTTCCGCCAAACGCAGCAGAGCTTGTGCGAGAAAGAGGAAACGAGGGAAATTGAGGAAACTGCGCTTAAAAATTCTATTATGTATTCATACATCTTATTCTTAGCAGTTATGGATATTTGGGCAAGTAAAAGGTAAAAACGCATATTATATAATTTTTTTGTGCTACAAATATTATAACGATCTACCTTTTCCATATAGATGTACGTTTGCACTTTTCTATACACAAAAACACACCAATTCTTGAACGGCTCAACGATGCTGCTTTCCCGAGCCTTTTTCCTTACCTCCTACGAAGAAAAGAAAGAAAAGGGAAAAGACGTCATGTCATAATATTAATGCAGTAAAAGAGGCAACAACAAGGAGAAACACACATAACTTTGTATACATAAATAACACCTATATATATGCATAATGTGTATCATCATAACATAATAATAATAACACACTGAAGGAAATAATATGAATAAGACGAAGATGATGATGATGGGTCGACTTCGCCATTTTCTTCGTTGGTTGTCGTCGTTTTCCTTTTATACTTGTTGTACTTATAAAACACAAAGATACGAGTCCACACACATGCTACGTTGGAAAAACTGTGAGAGAGAGAGAAGGAAAAGAAGTCATTCAAGTGTATTATGGAATGGCCTATTATAAACGCTTGTAAATAGCCGAAAAATGGTAAAATGTGATGCGAATCATCATTATAATGGGCCGACAAAGTGACTTTTTCCCTCTATTTCTAATGCAAATGGGCTCCCTTTTCGTCTTACTTTTATGCTGTGTTAGCTTTTACTTAAAGTTTGTACAACTAACTTCGCATTTTTCTTGAAAAAAAACTGGGAAAAAGAGAAATAAAACGAGCCATGATGGTAGTGGATGGCATATTTTTGGAATTGTATCTTCAGAACTTCATATTGCATGTATATGAATCATCATATTTTCATGATCATGAATTCATGTCTTTCCAAAAGCATTTTTAAACAAAACTGTGTTGCACTGTTGGTTTGGTTAGTGGAAAAATAAATGGAACCAGAAAATAACCCAACTATAAACCGAAGACTCATGTTCACTGTTACATCTACTAGTTACTAGATACCCTGAATAACAGCTAAATATTTAAAAACTCCCCATATTTAAGACGTTTAATGCACTTTGCTTTCAACCATTTCACTTTCTCTTTTCCTCTTTGCGAAATGAACTTTAACCTGTGCAAATAGACTGGAGACAAAATAATACAACTATTGCTTTTTACATTGTGCAATACTCGCAGACGACTGAACCTCATTTCTTGCTTGCATTTGAATAAAAGCCTCATTGAGCAAAACTTAAATGATTTCACTGTTTCATGACTAAATAAATGATACATAGCATTATTGTCCATTTTCCAGTTAGCATTCAGTGAGTTTGAGCATTCCTTTCGATTACTTTTGCATTTTTATTCAAGCTAATTCCACCTATGAGCATACATATTGCACTGAATGCGTCAACATTCTCATTTTTATAATTTGCATAGATATCTAGTGTGTTGAACATGAACAATCTTGAAACGACAAACTCATAAACCTTTATGAATGAGTATTTGGGCAACAATGCTGGAACCCTTGTTAAAAGTGTACATCCAGTAAGTTACTGGTGAGATTTTGCGTCATTCCTCCCTGCATATTTATATACTGTAATATATATAGGTAGTTGTTTTGCATAATATCCCAGAATCCCAGTAACTTCATCATGCTGTAGAGTAAGCTATTATATGAGTTTATCACATAATATAAGAGTGCGATAGAGGATTAGAGGATGACGATGAAAGAAAACCAACGAGCGATCTGTAGGAGCGATACAAGATTTTTTGTTTCTTTTGTATCACGTCATGTCCTCTCGTGGTATTAAAGCCTAAATCCAGAGACCTAAGCGGAGTCATTAATCATGTCAGTTGTACATCCTAGATATTTAACGCATAGATAATTTCCCTACTAGTCAGTTCTTCCTCTACTTTTGCCGTTTCCCTCTTTCACTCATTCACTCAAACCATCTCTTTCTCTCTCTCCAGCATTCAACATTTGAGTGAGAAATGAAGAAAACGACAACCAAGAGAGAGAAATGACATGAATCGAGTGAAAAGAATAACTGACACAAGAGTAAGCACGATATCCCCTTTTTATGCTTTCTCGAACAGGAACAATAACGAATGATGCATGCATCGCGTAACCATATACTTGTATTGTACACAGTATAACGTAAATTTAAATTCTCCTGCATTTTTGCCACTTGCGTATGTATATTTAGCTTATTATTATGTTACTTGCATACTGGAGTAGCAGTTAAAATTTGAACAGTTAAAATCAGTGCTACACTCAAGAAAAATATGTACCCTTATACGAGATACTCAATTCAAATAGTCATACAAGCTATTTTAACAAAATATGCATAAC
The DNA here is from genome assembly GCA_034700605.1 of Willowsia nigromaculata. NCBI lineage: Eukaryota > Metazoa > Arthropoda > Collembola > Entomobryomorpha > Entomobryidae > Willowsia > Willowsia nigromaculata. Next base: position 32,427 of record JAQIXX010000574.1, on the reverse strand, counting down.
CGCAATGAGGTCATTATTACAAGCATTTATAAAAGTTAACTTGATGCAATAGTAAATAGCATTGCAGTAAAAGTTCATTTAGTTTACAGTAGAAATACTCAAACGTAATGTAATGCTGAATAGGGAGCGAAAAAGTATATGTAGGCAAACAAACTGAAGCACACGACAGAATGAAAGCCTTCTATACACTTACATCCAATTTCTCTTTCACTTTTGTAGAAAGGAAAGGGTTGGGATGAGATCCCAGAGTTACCATGGTAATGCCATACAATGTCTCTGAAACGGAACATGTCTCATCATCTCTGCCTAGCAAAGCAGTTTCAAGTAGGAGAATGTACTCGACTAAATAGGTTCCTCTTCCAAAGCATCAGCTCAGCATCTCTCTTGCCAGCATCTCTAAAATCTCAACTCAACACCACATCTCCCATTTGTGCTATGCCGATAGGAGGATTTTGGGTGCTTCGCTTGCTCACCAACAGCGTCATGCTGAAGTGGAAATTCAAGATGCGGAACAAGACAACGCAACAGCTAGACTAGCTAGAGAGTAACTTCAGAAATACAATTTTCGTAATGATTCTAGAGGCACGATGATGCTTATGGAGTTTACACATCTTCAAACAATGCTGCACTTCGTCAATATACCTGGGTACTGGTTTTTACCACAATACAAAGGTGAAACACTACCAAGAGTAAATGCAAGAAACTTTTCATATTATTATTATGGTAGCTATGTACCTTTTTCATAGGTTTCCTAAAAATAAAATTTATACGTCATTTACATGCTTAACTGTAAAGCGCAGATTGTTAAAAAGTCAAAGTGTGCGTTGCAAATTACTGGCGGTTTGTAAAGTTGAGAGTTAGCGTGGTAAATCTGCTCTTTGTGAGCAACTTATCAACACTTCATTTTATCAACAATTTAAAAGGGAATGTAACCAGGAACAAGTTCGCTCTCTATAAACACATAATTGTAAATTTTGATTATTTCTCGTAAAAATGTCAACTGAATGAATTCCAGTGCAATTATCCTCTCAATAACATAAATATCAGTTAGGGTTCATGTGTGCATGTAAATAAGCTACAATGATTATGCGTGTGGTAATCCTCGCATGCATTGTTCGTGTGTGCTTCAGTCAACTCATTAGCACGTATCCCAAACAAATGAAATTGAAACGAGAGCACTAAAAGCTAATGGCGAATGGACAGCATGTCAGGATCACATGTGATGTGATATGAGAGGTGTACGTAAAATACTTATTGTTATATTTATGAGTTTAAGCTGTTATAATGTTACTCTTTGTGATGATTAGCTGTGCATTATTGCCTGCACGGTTTAATGTTACAAGCAAGGTATTATTCTGAAATGTCAATGAGTCATGCTAATTTCAAGCTTCACTGAGCGATTACAATAATAACAAAATCCAGATCTGGCTATAAGTAATAAGCCCCTGAATTTTCTTTCTCTCACGCTTTATTACTTATTTATGCGAGGCATGTGCAAAAGTAAATCTGTGTGAACAGAAATGTAACGCACAACTGTATTCTTGCATAATAACTTTTGGACATAATGTGTGTAATCCAGTAAATGTGCTTTCACGATTCGCTATTCAAAGCATACGCAGTGGTGGCAAGCAGAACACGTAGAACACTTGACACAAAAAGGAATTAACTGTTGACAGTTTAATGAGAAATACAAATCTTTTTCTATTGACTCTCTGAAAGGTGTAATTTGAAAATATCTCTCAATCAGAGGATTTGCATGCATAATACTTTTATTTTTATTTTCTCGGATGATAGAGATTGCAAGAAACAAGTCAGTGAAAGAGATGTAGGATGGCTGATGTGATAGGTATGCGCATCTGAATATCTAGTTAGTTAACAAGATGAAGTTTTTTCTCAGATTCCGCATACATTACTTTAGCTAAGTGACATAAGTAGGCTGACATGTTAAGAAATAATATTAGTTTCAAAAACCTAGCTGTGCAATTACAATGGAAGACGAAGTGTATTTATATCAAGAAAAGTAAAAAAAGTGTTAAGGGATTGGATAAAACCTGTGTGAGAATTGCTGAGACGGGGACACAAATGGAGTGAATGGTGTTAATGAAAAAATGTGCATAAAACATGGGTTAAAATCTTGACTTTACATATTACACAATTTAATAGTAAAATGGGAGCGGATATGCATGCGTACAAATAAAGGAGCATGTAAAAAGACTTTACACAATAATACATGAGTGAAATGAACATTTGTAAATGCTTCAGACGAGACGACGAAGTGCTTTGTTTCTCATTTCAGCTACTTACCCTTCTCGTCTATTTTCTTAAGCTGTTATGCACGGGGAAAGATGGGGAGAAACGCTTTTCGATTTCCTTTGCAATTTGCCTTTTCCTTCGTATTTAAGAATCAAAGACGTCTTTCCTTTTTCCAGTTGTCTTCCACCCGAATTCCATTTTTCTTTATGTATATTCATTGAGAAAGAGGGAGAGGTAGCAGAGTAAAAGCAGTCTTCACTTTTTGTGTGTAGTGGCGGCGGCAATAGTAGCTGTGTGCATATCTGTTTGTGAGTACGTAAATGTAAGATGACTCCTCCTAATCCCTAAACCGAAGAAATACATAAATTACATCATTGTCTTACGTTTCCAGAAACTGTGTAAGATTTATTAGCACTCGCAAATCCAAAAGATCGAGATGGATGGATGAAATGGAAGGCAAAAAGCCAAAAATTAATCACGTCAAACTGAACGAGCATTTATTTAAACGGAAGGAGGTACATCATTGCTACTACTACGTTTACAATAACTACATTCACACAGTAAAGTGTAGTAAGTAAGCGCATAATGTGCTATTGGGAAAAATCCTTGAATATTATACTCCTTTATGCATATGCAAAGAGCATTTATCCAGATTTCCCTTTTTATTGCTTAATACACAATATACATTTCTTTGCAGCTGTTAATATTACGTTTAAGCACATCAAGCATGCATACAAGTCAGCTTTAGTAGCATGATTATTTTTGCGTTTTCTCTCCACTAGCTCTTATTATCAGTGCTGCTTGTGCTGTGAAAGCTGCTACAAAGTTGGTTCCTTTCTCTTTTGAAATTGGAACTTTGCTGTTTCTTTCTCATCAAAAAACCTTCATTTTTTCTGCTTCCAGGGACAGTGAACAAAAAAAAATAGAAGAAGAACGGCGAGAAGGAGCAGGCGAACCACTACTGCTCCTTTTTAACATATTTTCCAACTGCGAGTAGAAAAAATACAATCATCCATGCTTCATAAGTTATTAGTAATTTCTAGAGACGAGTTGAGCGAGATGAATGTTACAAAAAAAGTTTTCATTTCCACAAACAGTCACACAGTTGCATATTTTTTCTCTTAATAATATTGTCATACACTCAAAACCGAGTAACTCAACTGCAAACCCGAAACTCACGAACCGAAACCACTGAACCACTCATTCCTCATATTATGCCAACTGCACATTATATCTATAAAATATTCTCACTGCTTCGTTGTAGTAGTTCGTGGGTAGTAATATAATTTTGAACAAACTCTGGTAAACCCTGGTAAAAAATGAGTGCTTCAGTTTTTCTCCGTGCTGCTCTTGTTTTCTATTATAAAACGTTATGTATCATCATATCGTCATCATAGAAAATTCTTTTGATTTCAATTCATTGCTTCATTCATTCATTCACTTACTTTTCCCTCCGCTGACGTCCTCCACTTCCCCTTCATTTTAATTTTCAAGTGTGCACGCGATGACGACTAAAAAACTACTACACGACAACAACTTTGAGAAGCGTCATCGTCAACGGTCTTCACTTCTTTCACCCATCCATACTACCATAATAACATATTTCGGTACATTTCATTTATTTTATTTTCGGAAAAAATGAGCGTTGTGGTGTTGGTTTGTACTTATTAAGCGCACATTCGTAGAAATAAAAGAGACAAAATATACATTGGCATCATGGGTCGGTGCGTATATAAACACGTACATCAAAACTTGAAATAGAGTTTGACAAAGATGATGATGATGATGATGACGACGACGACTGGGACGAGGATAGTAAACACAAACGGAAATAATAAAGACTGGAAAGAGAGTGAAAAGAGGAAATCTTTGTGGCAAACTTTCTAGAAAAACTTTTTATTAAAGACAAGTGTAGAAACGTGAAGAGAGAGAACGAGCGAGAGAAAGACAGAAGGCAACTTCAAAAAATGAGTGAAGAGTGCGAGGGGTGCGACATTCGTTCGTTTGTGTTGTCGCATTGTATAGAATGTCGGTGTACATATCATGCGATCGCATGATTACCATTGTCCTTAGAAATTTGACTTGATTTAACAAGGAAGCTTCAACTCAAATCCAAAGGCTACATATTTATTTAATGGTAGAATGATGTGTGTATGGATATTGCCTTGGCGTTCGTGTTACTCTTCAAGTATGGGAGAGAGAGAGAAGAACAATAACAAATCAAAATCGATGAAAAGGAATTGCGAAAGGAAAAGAAGGATGACAATATTATGACGATATGATGACAGAGAATAAATGAGACGTGGCATTAGTAATAGCCTCTCTAGACAAGAAAGGAAGCTTCAATGTACATCACGTGCATGTAAGCAGATAGTGTGTTATTTTATGAAGGTAAGAGCTCCTCCAATGAGATGATACGGCTGAAAGTCAACAAGCCAAGGCATTGTATAAATTGTGTATTATGTATTGCTCTTCTTCAATTCGTCCCTTCATACCACAACTCTTGCAGCTTTCCCTCTTCTCATTTCTTTTTCCCCTCTACATGCACACATATATATATTTTAAGCCGTCTCATCTCCTTGAGAGAAAGCGTAGCAGCAACTGTTGTGGATATAGTATGAATGTATCATTATTATTGCCATCATTATATGTTGTATGTATGTTTAACATTTTTATAGGTATACATACCTCTGGGTAATAAAAATGGTGCTCCTATTACACACTCTCTCTACACGCCTTCTATTCATATACAATAAGGTACAATATATACGTACTTTAGATTGCTAAAGGACTGAAAAGCTCATTGATTCGTTGTTGAAAATGATGAAGGGAGAGCACGCAACGTCTAAAAACCTGCTTTAGTGTTATTATTATGATGATGATCATCGTCATCTACATACCTGCCAAGCTAACCAGAAATCCGGACGCAAGTCCCCCTGTTTTAATATAGCTGAGTGATTTTTCAATGACAATGTTGTTACACGAGCCAACCACAAGTAAGGCATTCCGATTATTTCATCATCAGTCAGAAAACTTTGAAAACTTCTTGCGAGGGATATCAAAACATATCCTGCATTCAAAATGTACAGCATTCGACCTTCTTATATTTTCCTATACGTAGAAAAAATGTGCTTTCATACTTCTATTCAAAAATCTATACAAAATTTTTGCTTTTCCGACGAGTAGATACACTATTTTTTGTTATATTGTGAAAGTTCAAGAGACATGGATGAAACTCTATACATACCTACATCCAAAAGTTCATCTTTGTTTTTGCTAAAAAGGGAAGATGATTTACTGATAAATGATTTAAGACTGGCTGATAATAACCTCAGTTGCAAGTAATCAAACTATTATGAAAGGTTTAAAGTGATCAAAAAGTATAGTTGTATACTTGGTAGTCAAACATTGAACCTCTTAGAGAAGCAAGCTTATATAGGTAGTCGAATAAGTAGTTGTGAAAAAATGTAACTCGCACTCTCAGCCCTCTTACCTCATCGACTACAAAGAATTTACTCTCGTCGATCGCTTTGTTTATTCACAGCTTGATGCTCTGCTCTGCTGATGATGGAACGAACTATTCTAAACATTCTTCCCTTAAACAAAGCATCGCTATCTATTATCAAGTTTTTCATTCTACTGTAATATAATGATAATAGTACAATGATGATTATGTAAAGTATTCACATAGTTTTTGCACCTAGGGTTGGGAAATCGTCATATCGCCGAGGTTGGGAAAAGTCTAGACTCTAGACTGCCTCTCACTCGTTGTGAAAACAAGTAAAATGAAAATTATCATTATATTGGTTGCATTTTTATTCTTCCAGTTTAACCTGGATCTTTTAATTAAAACGTTGGAACATCAAGAGGCTAGGGGAAGAGTTGCTTGAATCGCAAAGTGACGATGAAATTTTATAGCTTACTAGAGAAAGCATAAGGGCTCATCAGACTTTTAGAAAGAAACACACAAAATGTGGATGAATGCATACTAGTATCCAAATAAAAGCTATCATCCAGCATAAAAACGGTGACTAGTTTATGTATAAATAATAATTTTATTTAAAATTTAAAGCATTTTAGATATTGCATCTGATGAATTTATCATAATTGTAGTTGAATTTGATGCAAAACGTCGTGAATACAAACGTTTGCAACTAGCAGTTCTTCTAAAAAAAATTATTGATCCGAATAAAGATGATGAATACATGTAGTACATTTAGTCTCGTTCAAAAACGAAAAAAGCTTAATATTTGTTTTTCTTCTAATTCTTCGACTTTTAAAAATCATATCATCATCCAAGAAGCTTGTGTGATTCCATCAGCACATTCTTATATTTTAGTTGTCCTAAACTCAGAACTAGCTCGTATCCTCTTGAATACAGAAGAAAATGGTACTGCAATGCTCCTGTTTCTGGACTTCTTCATCAACAACATAGTACACCGCGGGCCGCTTGAGCTAAGCACAGCAGCAAGGGAAAAACTGAAAGTCAGTCAACTGTGCAACCAGCGAACTTGTGAACTTCCCCTTGATATTCTTTGCCTATCATATTTAACTTCAAACTTCATAGATGAACAGATGCATAAAGGATATTTTGAAGGAGAAGGAAAACAGGAAAAGGACAAACCAACCTAGCTAGCGTTCCGATATAGCAGACCAAGCTAAAATACCGAGTAGAAAGGCAAGACGAAGGGTTGCTGCAAGGAAGTACTCAAAATACAAGTTTTACACACATATGCACATCTTATTAAGAATTCAGTAGTGTCCCTTGAGACAGCAATCTACGACAGACACACAACAGTAATATGAGAGTATCCCGTAGTTTTGCACACACAGATAGCTCTGGTATGCATTTTAGGAAAAGGCTGAGATCTACAATTTTACTAATGCCACATCAAACAGCACATATTTATTTTATGCAGTTTTTCTTTTTAAAAGTCATTCGCTACATTTATGCAAAATGTAAGTGTATACTATTTCTGCTCATGATTTTTATGCATGGAAATAATAATGATAAATCAAATAAAATATCTGCATATGAAACTACTGACTTCTGTTATTCGCTGTCAGCGATGCTAGAATGAGAGGATCGAATCTCAAAATGCATATTTAACGACCAGCGACGAATCGTAAAATTGGCCTTGAAGGTTTCATATATCACTTCCTTTCATTTTGCTAAGTTTGCCTTTCTCATTGTTGACTCTCCCTCCATTTACATCCGTCTCTTTTAGGGTGATGAGAACCTCAGTTCAAACAAAATACGATAGATTGCAGAAACAGCAAAATCATGGATACTAACTGTACCCATTTTTATACACATTCATAAGCTTTTGTAATGTGGTCTTGTAAGATTTTGACATTATGAAATTCAGCGAGCCCGACAAAATGGAACCGAATGAATGACTTTAAACAAAATTGTGCTGGCTACACAATAATATGCAATTTATTTATCAGCCTCATCATTGGCTAAAAAATTTGTCTTGAGATTCGCATTGCATTTCAGCTTAATTTTCTTTCGGCTGGTTTACCATCATTCCTTTTCTGACATTGTCAGCATATCTTTTTATACCTTAAGTTTGTTTATTTTTGAGAATGTGATGTTCAAAGGATCATTAGTGTCGCCTGGTTTATATACAAGCTCTGTTTTACGGTGTCAGATGTACTTTTACAAAGATTTGACAACTTTCTTATTGTAAGTAGTTAGTGCAGGGGGCGTACAGACAAGAGTGATTGTCATACCGTGCAATCCGAGATATATATTTTTGTGAAAAAAATTTGAACATAAATAGTTATGTATTTTTTTACTAGAGCAGATCCATATAATATATTATGTTTGCGCTTTTGAGGTTTATAAAATGGGCAACGAGGGAGTGTATGTGTATAAAAAATTTCATGTGCTGCAATAAGTTGTAAAGAAAAGGTCGTCAGGTTTGCTGGATTCGGCTCTTTTGGTCTGTAAAATGGGAAAACTTATTGTTGCTCGTATACATACTCCACCACGATCCAAAGATACCGTAATAATAATGGAGTAGTAAAGTATATTATTTTCTGGCGTAATTTACGAAGAAAGTGCATGGATAGCTGACAGTGGCACATAAACATTCCAGTTGTGTTGTTTGTTGTAGTTTGTGCAGGAAATCTGCGGACAAGAGGAAAACATATGGCACCATGTAGCTATCACAAGAGTAATCATTTTCTCTGGCCAGATATTTATTACTTTTTTCTCCTATGTGCGCTCCTTCTCTCCTTTGGGCTTTTCTTCAAAGTTGGTAATTAAAACAAAAGGTTTCTTTCCACTTCCGCCATTCATCTTGCCCTTACTACCCTACAATACTCTATTGCATAGCAAATGGTCAAGCTGGTGAGAAATTCCACGCAAGTATCTACCTATTCTTATATTTGCATGGGCGGTGTAAGTATGACCTCTATCATTGTGATTACTGTACAAAATATGAATATTTTAAATATAAACACACATTATAAGTTTTGTTTTCTGCAATGTAATTACTAATGTGAAGGAATAAATGGCCTTTATGAAAACTCAATATGATTTCAAAATTTAGGTGACTGCCACCATTAATTCTGCAGTTTGCGCATGAAGATTGCAACGTTGGTGGTGTTGCACTTGCAAAGCCCACTGTATAATGGTTTTGCTCATTTATACCGAAATAAAATTAATCTGTAGTGGAATGGATTTAAAAGACTTTGCTGATACGTTCTAATCTCAACTCGTTAAACAAAATATCATTCAATACTGTGTTATGTGATAAAAATTAATGCCCACTGTTAGTAAATTACCAAATATTTCCATTTCGTCCTACTGTGCCATTATTGAGTATCGTTCCTAACATTAAGAGAAGGAAATTAACGTATAGATACATTAGTAGATTTCTCTGCAAGCCCACATACTGCAACGAGCATGATACTTGTAATAAATCTTTTCATGTAATCCAGAATTCGAGATTATGAAATAAACAGTGCACAACTAAACAAACTTTTAAGCAGTTCCTGGATATTCAAGTTTGATATTGTTTGAACAAATTAAACTTGGCAAATTAAATGAAGGATTCATAGTGTGATAAATCATAACATGTTAAAATAAATTCGCCTTGCAAAAAATAAAAGCATCCGTAACATTAGTAGTTTTTGTGTAAAGATAATTCTCAATTCGCTTGAGGATATTTTCGAAACGTAATAATCAAGTACGTCATAAGCTGTTAAAGCCAAATATAGTACCAAATATCCAGTGAATTGTCCAATTGTCTAGTTTGCCTGGATCTACGTTTTTGTGGAATATCTAACATAGCTGGGATATTTCAATAAAAGTCCATATGACTGGACGAGAAATGTGCGACCTTCTAAAATGTTCTGTGTATTAAATACATTTAGCCATCTTATACGTACGTATATATTATACATAAATTTCAGTACTAGATGCAAACATAAATGCTGTATAATGTTAAAATAACTGAATAGTAGTCTCAAATGTATAAGCCACTTCAGTGAACCATCTCGTCTCCATCTTCATTTGAATCCATTAGCAAACGTTTAACTACATGTGTATGCATAAACTGGGAAAAAGTGAACTTTTACTCGGCACATAACCTTTTACAAATTAAGTCAAACTTTAGGTTCACTTCTTGACTAGAACACATCTTTGACTAAGATACGCATCATGCATATAGTTTACTCATCATCGTCGACCAAACCGACCTCCAAGAAGGGGATAGAATTAAGGAGAGAAAAACCGTATAGACTAGAGGGAAAACATTGGTTGTGTGCTCTAAACTCCGAAGAGAGTTCTCTCGCCAGGAACACAAGCCAAAGTGAGGAAACTCTCGAAAGTCCACTCTCTGTCTATCTTCCTTGTCATATAGTTCTAATAGCTCAGCAAAGAACCATTCCTGATGATGATGATATGTCGTAGACATTGACATTACTTCAGTTGAGTCACTCATCTACTGCGAACCACCGCCAGACCACTACCACACTGCTTCTCTTACAACTTGCATATTATACGAAATAAATTCACTGATAGTTTGCTTTTACTTTTAGCTTTCTTCTCTTCTTTCGCACTTCTCCTTCACTGCGTCTTCCTTCGTAGATGATATTCAACTTGCCCTCTCTCTCTCTCTCTCTCTCTCTCTCTCTCTCTCTCTCTCTAGCTAGTTGAAAATGTCGAAAAAGTAAGTGTGTGCAAAGTAAAGTTGTTCTCTCTTTTTCCACATAATATTATCTTCTTTAACCTAAACCTTTTCCTTGATTCACTTTCCCATTTCTTCGAAATGATGAGAAGATGCCTCTGCAGTGTCTTTTCTATCTACAACAACCGACAAACGCTTTTAATTCCAATGAGAGCTTCTCCTACTACACACATATAATATTCCATGGACCTGTACTCGTTTACAGAGGCAGTAGACGAAGTGAAAGTGGAGACTGGAGACTATGTACATCTAATATAATAATGACTCACAGTTTTCTTTTGCCAACACACTGGGAATAAAAGTATGCATTATATTTGAAGACGTATTTTCAACTTGTTCCATGTATTTTGTAGGTACACATGTAAAGTGAAAGTATTGAAGGTAAGGAAGTTCTTCCACTCACTTTGTCTAGTTGAAGAAACGCAAACTAAATGAGAGCCCGTAGTGGAGACAGGAAGGACCTTAAGCTGTTTGCTTTAGGTCTCACTACTTTAAATAAACTTGTCTGAATAAGAAAATGTTGCTTGAGGAGAGCCAAGGAGAGATAAAGAGAAGCTTTTCTGAGAAATAGATGGAGAAAATATCTTAGGGAAATAATGAAGTAGTTGTTGTTATTGTCTTATGTCGTTTCTTCAGCATTATGATATCTTTTAAGCCATCGTGGATAAAATAAATGAGTGACTCGCTTACATTTACTCGTTTTTTCATACAGGAAAATGGAAACTGGGAAAATCACTTACATTCATGAAAGTTTTTACGATATACTAACTTTCTGCGTAACATTTTAAATTCGGATTTGCAGATAATGTATGCCAGTGTGTGTCAAAATGAGTTTAATATTGTATATAGTCAATACATGTTCATAATTGACATGTATGGATGTTCAAAAGATTGTAAAATTGTAGAAATTAGACAAAGTGGAGTTGGAATAAAAATTTACACGATTATTATGTTCTCAAGAGAAGATGAAATGAAAATACAGGACTGTGTACTTCAGGAGAAACGTATCTCCGTTACGCTTGAAAATAGCAACGCTTTTATATTTTTAAAGCCTCTAATACTATAATGCCAGACTTTTGCACAACAATGGACGGAAGAAGACTTTAATCAGTATATTCATATGACCAAGTGAAAGTAGTGAAAGGCCATATAATATCTATGTACTACGCACGTACTTACATAGGTATAAATTTTTCCAACCTTATACTATAGCAGACTAACTATAAGTCACATTGCATTCAAAGTTGAACCTTGTGGAACAAGAATAATAGGAAGCAGAAGGAGACTTACCGTTGGCAATTAAACTCATCTCAATCTTCAATAAGGAATTTATGGGAAAGGACGGTTTTCCACATGAATAGTTTGATTCTAAGAGATTCGCTGATGCTTTCACTTTTCCCTTTCTTCCTCTTTCTTTTAGAGCAAATTTGGAAATATGCTTTCCCGAGAAATGCTTACTTGTTCTATGCTAATGCATAAAAGTCGACTTTATCATAAAAAGAAGAGTAAAGAAAGAATCGAGAGGAGAAGTATTAACTGCGTGAGCACATATTAAAATCCTACATTATGTAGTTATATTGTTCATCGAACAGAAGCCGTTTCAAGTGTCCTTTGTCTAGTGCAGGGACATTTTATGATTCCTGTAAGGAAACATCTTTACACGGGAGAATGCATTTTACGTGTGATATACTGTTTTTGTGTTAAAAAATAATTAAATGATGGGAATTTTTTTATTGTATGTTTTATTAGAAAAGCGATCAAGGAAGAAATATTCCAAGTACTAAGTACAATAATGCATGTTCTGGTGTAAAAATGGCATAGAGAGAACAACTTGAATAGAGTTGAGCTACTATTTATGCTTCCATTTTACTTTACTTGTTTCTCTACAGTTATTTTTCTTTTATATCTACTTTTTCACATATTAATATCCATAATACATTTTATTTCTTCACGGTTGAGGAAACGAATCTTTATACAGCCATATAGTATACAATATTATATGTAGCTACATTGTTTTCTGTTTGCACATCACACTCCAACTTATCATCATAAGATCTGTAGTCAGTCAGGCATGTGTTCTTAGGTTGTTTGACTTGCACCTAAAGCACTTGTACAATACACATACATTATAACAGAACCATTTCATTTCACTCGTACGTTAACATGTCTACATTATATCTACTTACATAATGCACACATACTCATTCCCATAATGCATTACTTTGCTCTCATCTTGAGAAGAAGGAAAGAGAGAGAAAAAAAAACTTGCAAAAAGCAAGCATAAAGTCTCTCTGGGAAGAATCATTTCTGGATTTTTACTGCCAACTTTCTTCTTTTCTCTCTTGTTCTTCTTGTGAAAGTAAGCACATAAAGTACTTACTTTTACCTTTTATTTCCTCCACAAAAGTCTTCATACTTTCCCTTTTTGTCTAGTCCTGCGGGTGAGATACGACAAACGTAACGTTATACTTCTTAAAGGTAATACACAATGTGGCTAATGTACCCTAGCTTTAATCCATGGCATGCTATTATTGGATCTTCTGTGATATCACCAGTCCCGCTTTGGATTTCTTCATATATGACCATTGCTATTATTATGTATGTTTATTATTATTACATCTCTAATAAATAGACATGCAGCATGCTAGAAACTAAAAACCTCTTTCTCCTTTTATACTCCAGCAGTCTTCAAGTGCCATCATCGTATATTTCGCCCCTCATGTATTCATTGAGTCAGTTTTCTTCGAAAAAGAAGAAAGCTAAGTTATTTTTCGTGACTAATAAAGTAGCAAAATGAGTGCCACTGCGGAGCTTTCACCATGCTTGTAAATGCATAGGTATATTTACATATTTTGTGGATTGAAAAAAAGTACAAAATATACGCTAAATTCGTGACTGTATGCTTCTCGTGATGTGAGGTAGGTGATATTACATGGAATGAAGCTTCCACAAGTGCTGTGAAGAGGACTCCACCAGACAAGAAAACGTAGTATGCTGAACGGAGGAAGGGAATGGGAATGAAGACAGAGAAAAAGGGAAAAGATTTAGAGAGGGACCTCAACTCAACCTCTTGGTCTTGATCTGGCATTGCATTATAATGGTGACACTATACATAAGAAACAGGATGTAGTTCCTCGTTCTACCAGTCACATACGGATCATAAAGAATTCTTTTTGTCACATTTCTTTCGCCCCATTTGAACTTGGGCAGGGAGACAGGAGGAATATCGTCGTCATTGTTGAAGAGGAAGGAGCCTCCTATGGTTACTTTACAGCTGCTACTGACTTACGTTGACTTGAAGTTACGCGTACACAAGTAGTGAGAGTCGCTTTATTCTACGCTGTTCAAAAATGTTCAGACACATAAGCAATGCAATAATATAAACGATAAGAAGTAGTCGGTGTGGTGGTGGTGGTGGCGGCGGTGATGGCTCTGTGCAAATGTTTGTGTGCATGTCCGGGAATGTGAAAAGATACACGAGGAAACAGTTGAAGAAGGAGAAAGAGAAAGGCGGAATGAAATAAGTATAGAAAATTTTCGACACAATTCTCTTCCTTGTGCCATACAGAGCTCATAAACAAGACACAAAGCTTCATTTCCCTTCTCCATTTTCTACCATCGTGTCTCTCTTACTTAACTTCTATTCCTTTAAACATATCCACATAATAAATACGGTTGTTTTGTAAGGTTTTTCCCTTTTTCTTAAAGCAACGCGTACTTCCTCATATTTCAACCGATTTTACGTGGTTGCTGGCATTTGTAATATGAGTGGTTGGTTGGTGACTTGGCTTCTAAGACTTTTTAGCTTTCGCTCTGTTCTTTTCTACCAAAGGCAGATTCATGCATATAATCAAAAATATATACATTCGCATTTTAGATGATTTTTCCCTTTCGCCGAATTTAACAAGGCAACATACAAAACTGTCTCTATAAAGAGGACGACAAAAATTCTCTTTTCTTTTCCCCAAAAATATATTTGAATCCTGCATGTTCTTTCGAGAGGAATACGGGAACATGCTAATGTAATCATTTGACTAGAGAATAAACGCATGAAGCTATCCATGTGGATATTTTGGAGCTTGAGTTTTTATTCATACCACAAAAACACTTTGAGCTGAGTTAGTCATCTAGAAGGATAATAATAATAATGGATATTATTTTAGCGGAACAGCTTTGTGTGTATAGCCTTTAGCCTGACAGCTTTATGAGGAAACTTTTTAGCAGGAAAGTTGAAATTATAATTTTTCTACTGTTTTGAAGTCCATTTGCTTTCTGTTTTATTGTCACTGCTCAAATATGTGGTGTGACAGTTTACGACTTCCTAATTGACAAGGGTTTAATGAAAATGAATCAGAGTTTAAATGTATTAGAAATTAATTAAACAAAACTTCCGCAACTATTCCGTTTTTAGATTAGTTTTGTAACAAAAAAACCAGAAAAACATTTTTAAATTCATTATTTTGTTGATTAATTTGTGTCCCTTGTTTTTGGTGAATTCCTCTGAACAATTTAAAATAGTTTGTACTTGTATAATGTATATTTTTAACTAGTAATGCTTCATAGATCAAATCATTTAGTAGCTCGGGGAAGCGTGACCACCTTAACCTTTTATCTACCTTGGTTCTAGCATTTCACAAATATAATTCATAATCAAATTTCAGATTTTTTTCTTACAGAAAAATATAACAGTATGCTACTGACGTTACCCCATGAAATTTTATGCATGAAATACATTTCATTGTTTCAAGCTTTAAGCCTTTTATTTTTATCAAGTTTTCATAGTTTGCTGTTGATATTTCTGCGAGCAAAATGGTGATAATCTTTAAGTGTTTATGAGTGAAATTTGTTGGTTTCTCCTTCATAATAGTTGGGAAGGATTTATGGACGCAGTTAAAGGTAGCGAAAAATTCAATATAGCTTGACTACGTTATAAATGATACATAGATAGTTTGAGCTGAGCTGAAGTTGAGCTCATCATATTTTTGATGGATCATGTATTATTATTGTGTAGCTGCACGGTAGCGGAATGTCAAGATATTTCTTATTATAAGTACAACATAAGTCACATCACATTAAACTTTTATACTCGTATATGCCGTAATTAAGGTACAGCAGTTCATCATCTATCTTTTCTTGCTAGCTTAGACAGTTATTTTCAGACTGCATATTTCATAGAGCTTTGCATTCCGCAAATGTTTTACAAAGTACGCAAAGTACTTCGTGTTCTTTGATATGATCGTTAAAATAAATAATATCAGTAAAATGAAATATGCATATTTAATTAAAGCAGGGGTTTACTCATTAAAAATGTCCATTGGAATATTTTAGAAAGCTTGCATTAAGAATATTTTGAAACCCCTATTGTATAAATCGTATTCCAACGCTTTTTAGTAAATATAATCCAGGGCTGCTAACTTTATACAGGTATACACGGTGCTTTTACTTTTAGAGATCCAAAGTGCCATAATCTACCTCTGAAAACATTCTCGATTAGAAACGTTAAGATTTTTGGTAACTTTATCCTTTAAAAATTACATTCTTTACTTCGTCTTCGTAAGAAAAAAACATTTTAAGCCTGTCGACCTAACCTTAAATATGCAACAGAAAGTAATCTAATTTGTTGCCCACAATATCTACATTCCATGTACCGAAACATTATACGTTTTATTAACCACGATCACTGGATTTTATCTAGTTTATGGGTATGCATATTTAACTAAAAATTGGTAATTACTATATTGGGAGTTCAAAAAGCCAGTTCAAAATACGTGGAATGAAGTAATGCTTTTCTTCAACCATCTCATTTCCGTAAAACATAAAACAAACAAACCATTCTTTTTCCAGCCAACCGTTATAAGTCTTAGAAATGAGAATGAAATAATGTTCAAAGCCTGGGTTTGTATGTGTGTGAGTTGTACGTAGAAACAAAACTACTTTGAAACTGTTATTGTGTTCATGTTGGTTAGACGTTAGTTAGCCAAAAATGTCAAGCTTCACTGAGATATAGTGTTATTACGACGTAAAATTGGTTAATTTGATGACTTTTAAACCTGGAGAGCTGTGAGAATAACATTGTGTTTATGACAACACGACGAATGACGGTGTGAGGCTAACTTTGCATTTTTGTGGTATGCATGTTGTACATACCCATGCCCTAAGCTGTTTGATTTAGATTTAGTGTTTAAGAAAAACGGTTCAGGCAGCCTTTGTCATAAGAAGAACGTTTACATTTTCTAGTGAGTGCGTTAGAAGCGTGTAACGAGGGAAACATTAATAAAGTCATAAATGAATGATACCTTCCAGTTATTTTACGCACAAACCTTGTAATTAGGCTGTAGGATTTCGGTTTGCTGTGATCACAATATTACATTTATAATTTGTGAATTTAATTAATTTTTAGTAAATATGTTACACAATCGTGTCTAATGATTTCTGGTTTTATTTCGCAATTCTTCTAGGATTAGAAACTGAAGATAAAGTTGTTTGTCATACGTGAACGAAGCACATATATTTTCAGTAAGAGAAAACCATATATTGCGAATAATTCCCATTCCCGGGAATTCCCTATCTTAAAAATCTGTTAGATCTTAGTTTTAAAAAGTATGCAGTAAGTCAACAACTGCCTTAATAATTTAATTTTACAAAAACAAATTGTGTTTTTATCCATCATGATTTCAGTTCATGATTAGGAATACTGCGGTTTTGAATAAAGAGTATTGGTGCAGTTTTACCCCCACTTTCTAAGGAGTTAAGTGTTGGAAGGTATTCCTCTAAATTCTGGAACAAAATGCATAGGTACTCTTAATGTTAGTGTTTTATTGTATGTCTGTTAGGAAGTAAAAGGTAATTCAAAGAGTTTAAGTGTAAAGAAAGAGTAAAGAGGTAATTTACTACTTTTGTACGTCTTATTTTGACTCGACATCTGTTCTGCTTGTCTGCCAACAGCAGGTTTCCTTCCTGCTCGCTCGCAAGAAGTCTTTTTGTTTTTGTATCATCGTCTTCTGCGAACAATTCCAAGAAGTGTGAACTTGACTTAAGGTGTTGCATTTTATTACGAATTTAAAAGCAATAAAGTTCCCTATGATTATACATGCATGAGTAATACAGCTCAATCCAACCATACAAAAAGAAGCCTGCATTGTATGATACTCCCATACACATGCATTGTTTCATACGAAAAACCTGAGTACTTTTTCTGATTTGAAAGTAAGGCGTCGTTCTGGATGTGCTCAAGCATGGGTCACAGTCGTTCTTTTCAAACAAGGAGCTGAGAATACAGGAAGGGAGTTCACCTTATCAAAGAAAAAAGAATCTTGTAAAAACAAAAGGCATTTCATGCACATATGGACATTGTACATCCCCACACAAAAACAAAACACAAAGAGACAAAATGAGATTACATACTTTTGCTGTGAGCGAAAAAGAACTTGAAGATGAATGAAGAAGAAGAAAACAGGCAGAATCACAGATGTGGCATGAAACAAAACGATAGTGGAAACAGCAATGCAAAAGGGTTCGTATCTACACCAATCTGCTAGCGAAATACAAACTTGCTTTTCTGTAAAGCACTTAGTCAGTCAGGCTTTTTATGTGTGTCTTTCTTACATCTTTCTTGGAAAGAAATAAAAAGTAAAATATATAATTTCTCTGATTCAATGTGTTGTCGCACACAGAAATACCATACAGAGCTGCGTGTTTTATAGCATATAAATCTACGCGGAAGAAAGAAAAACGAAATCTATGTATGAATAGCCGAACAGCAGCAGTGAAATGGAGAGTTTTCAGGAGGAACCTATCGTACAATGTATATAATAATAATGCCTACATGCATAGCCTGTTGTTTGGCTCTTGATGAATATGAATAGGAACATCTCAGGGGCCAACGGTGTCAGTGTAAATCTGTGTGGAAACACATTAAGAACAAAATTGGCTCATAAATATTGAGTCTTAATTTTCTTATTTATGGCTTACGACAAATAGCTTTTGATAATTAAGAAATATTACCGTATGCACGGACTACTAGCACCACTACTTACACAGCTACTTTCTGTCTTTGTACTTTGTAAGAAGGAGAAGAAAGAAAGAAAAGGGATGTTCCACTGTGCCACATAACGCATAACATATCGTTCTTATCAGCAACTCCAACAACTCCTTTGACGGCACTACTACTTTCCACTCTTGTTGCTACTCCTGTAATTCTGAAAAACGGTGAATGAAACTAAATAGTAAACTTGACTGTTTCACGGTTTCACATACACTAATGCTACGTCTTTCCTTTTCTACTCCTCTGCTCTCTCTGTTTTAATGTCTGTGTACTTTCCTTACTTCCTCTACTCTCATTTCAAATATTCCACATCTTCTCGCTTCAAAGTTTCACCAAGATGGAGAATAAAAGCATAGAAGGAAATACAACTTTTATACCATGAGGGTTTCCTTCTTAGAAAATCTGTCTGTAGTGCTTAGGCATTTAATGAGAATCTTTGTATCAAGCGGAGACAGAGAAAAGTTTTCGCGTGTTTTTACAACACATTAAATTGTGTATTATTTTATCATCGATCGATGCAATGCTTTATTGCTATTATAATCAACTACCTTTAAGCGAACATAATAAGTACTTATTTATACATGCCACACACATTTTCACGACTGTTTTCCCTCTCCTGAGGCAAACTATGCTGTAATTTTTACTAATAAATATATAGCCATTATTTCATTGCTGACGGGTTGTTGTGTATGATTGTGATTGCTAAAAGATGCAGTCAAGAAGAGCCTATGTGGTAATAACTTTAGTTATTTGCGCAGGGACGACTGTAACTCTTTTTAATCTTCAGAAAGTTCCTTGTAGGTATATTATCTTGACTTTCACTGTTTAGTATTCATGTTAAACTGTTGTGAGGGCAGACAGTTGAATTAGTTGTGTACACATGTACCTACGTTTGCAAGCATGTGATTTTTCATGTGGTTGACAGAGAAGCAGCAAAAATGAATCATTCACAAGAAGAAGCGAAAGATAATGCAGTTGGCTGTTTCGCAAGATGTACAAAATGGAAGTCTTTTTATTCATTCAAATCGGTACATTTAGTTGGCATATAGAGTATATGCTTCACTCTTGTTATTCTGCATATGAGGTTACGTAAGTAAAATTTTGGTCCCTGAGCAAACTTTGATTTAATTTCAGATAAACTTGAATAGCTCGGAGTAATTATGTTGAACACGCAAATGTTTCATTTTCAAGCATTCATTCTGCCATGCCTAAAAGTTAGGGAAAACGTAAACAAAAAAGATTTTATGAAAGATTCGGTTGATAGTACACTTTGCATAACATGAAGGAGACCGCGATGCAGAGAGCGGAGCCTTAGGTTACATGTCAATTTTGTGGAAGTCATACACATGTTATGGTTGATATGATGTGATACGTGTAGACGGTACAGTTTAAGATCCCCATAGTCATCGTCGTTTTTTATTATCTCTACCTGTCCTTCTCTTTGTGAAAGCATTACAAAATAATTAATGTGTAACATCAAGAGCATCAACAACTGTATTTAAATTAAGAGACTGTCCTTACAAAACCATGTAATGCACATAGAATGATGAATTGTTTCTAAAAGAGCCGGGCAAGTAGATTACTAGTTTATTTTATCTTTGAAGCCGGTCATCACAGATACACATAATGAAACATGCATTATATACAATTTGCTGTTTTTTGTTTGTAGTTTGACTCGGTTGTCGTGAACGCTCCATTTATGACGGCTTGCAATTACAATAGGATCATACAAATAAGCTATCAAAACCAAAATGATGCAAACAATAGGCAATTAATCAGGATAACAATGGAATGATTCCTTTCATTCATCTTCTAAAAATCTTTCTTCCAAAGCCAAGTCTAAAATAAGGTTGTACTGTACGTATACATGGATTATGGCTACTAAATTGCTGATATCCACAATGTGTAACGTTGTATCATGTACATTTTTGCGCATATAGAAAGCAAAACCATATATAACATTTACATGACACAGTCTCTATTTCAAATTTTTTTGTGTTGTTTCTCAATACACTAGAATACAAAGCAATTTTAATAATAGATTTCAGTGATAATACTGCAAAGTGAATGTCATAATTACGTATAGATTTATATTTTATTCGTTGAAGGAACATGAGAGCATTACTTCTCCATGCAGAAAACAAAACAACCTGAAGTGAAGTGAATTAAAAATGTTCCGTATCATCAAACAACATCATAATCAGGTATTCATCGAGGTGTTTTGTTTTGGTGGGAGAGCATTTTGCACTAAATCAGGATCAGAGAAGAAGATAAAGAAGCTATTTTTGAGCCCAGCATCATTAAAAAGGACACACACATTTGCGTCATTATGTATTTTTCTTTGATGAGGTTTCCTATCGACGAGAGAGCACAAAATTTATATAAGTTCTTGGCATAATGATCTGACAATTCGATGTAATATAATGGTGCATAGGAGCACAAAACTTTGAAATGCGCATTCTACTGAAAGAGTGATTTTACCACGGTTTTAATCCTTTCCCATAAGAAGCATTTTTAACCATAAAGTTTCCCAAACTATAAGGGTGCAGCTACAATTCTAAAGGTGCACGTTCCTACGTCAATGGCATGTGTGTTGTGTTGAGGATAACGGCGGCTGATAGCCTAGGTTCCTAGACTCCCTATTTCTCTTGCTTGTATCGAGCTCCTCTGCCTGATTGAACGGCTTGAAAAAAAGTTTTCAAAGTTGTTTGAAATTTGTAATATCCGGACCCGTTAGCACAGGTACAGCTGTAACTTACAGTCTGCTTGCACTACAACTACCATAACCAACACCGTCACCACACAACTTTGTTGCATTAACTAGAATTTGGGAAAAGTTTTTGAGCGAAAGCAGTGCTGTCCTTTGGCTTCGCTTTTCGCTTATTTCATTGTAAAACGCAACATTTTAAGTATGTACATTGTAAAACCTCCGATATACAAATATATACACACACACACGCTTACTTACTGCTTTTCTGGTTCGAAGAACCTGGTTTTCCATACCAAGGCGTAGGCAAAATACTCGCAAAGGAAATACTTAAGGAAGCAAAAACAACCACGATCGTCACCACTGACTATATATATAAACAAGTTGTAAAAACATGCAGAATGTTCCAAGTTCCCAAGTTATCGAACCATATTAAATCCGTATATGGTGAAGCTACCTTCTGAGTACCACTCCAAGTTTGGATGGAAAGGAAAGAAAATAAGAAAGCTTTGTGTTCCCACCTATACAGGCCAAGTCATTCAACACTAGACACATATACAACGAATAAGTAAGTCAAAGTCTATCTGCCGGAGACAGAGAGAGAGAAAACTTACACATCTTTTGAATCCCCAAAATCACGAATATTTGATTACACTAAATATAACTGTAAGTACATGCATTAACCGCGCCGTGTTACAACAAATCGAAAAAGTTTTACCTCAGCAGTCCCACGAAGTGGTTAGGTTTATATTGTTTTTCTTTCTCTTTACCCTCTCCTTCATTTTCACACACACAGGATATTGCATTCACTATGTGCGACCTTTGTAGTTGTTTTTTCTTCTTCTTGGGATAGTAAAACAGTACTGGTTAAAGGGATATGTACTGGAATAAGAATATTCACAGGTTCCTTTTGTTTGTGATAACATCTCTAGTGTGGTACATGTGGTTACTCGCGATATATAGCATGATTGGTGGTGTTGGTATGTTAAGTAAGGATATGATTGTGATCAAAGTTACGCAGCGTTTTTGTGTAGATGTCTTTCCTCATATAAACCTGTATATTTCCCCCTAAAATATTAAATGCAGATGCTGTGGAAATGATGCCACTGGTATTTTAATATTGCTGCACAGCGTATGCACTCATGAGTAAGCGTAGATCCAAGGAAAGCCTAAGGGAAGTATTGAGTATTCATCCGGGTCATATGCTCAATATATGCGCTTTATTTGATCCCGTAGGTGAAAGCATTATTTGATTTTTTGAGTCACACTGATGCCTGTCCTTTGTGATGATAAATGTTTTTTAAAATATTATCTGTTTGACATAGATTTTCTCAGTGAATCCAAAACATTGGAGTTGAGAAACAGGTACCCGTGTAGATTGAGTCAGTGCTGAATATACCTGTTTTGTCCAATTTGTCTGGTTACATCCCGTCAAACTTCAATGTACAAATAATTTGGTCAGATGCATCACTCACAACTTTTATGTATGTATGCTTTTATGGTCTGCTTCTGTTTAGCTTATTTGCTTACACATGCATAAAGCGTTTGTGGTGAGCTATGCAGATGAATGGAGATATAGGTAGCACTTTACTGCATCCAACAATTTAGCCCTTCCAGCCCTACAAATGCATATTCAATGATGTTACCAAATAATAGATTTAGTAAGTATAAGTACAAGGTTGTGAGATTAGGGCAAGAAAGTGAAGCGTACAAGAAGAGTCAGCTTTATAGAACACCAAGAAGAGAAGGAATGAGTGGGTGGTACAATGATAGAGATAGTCTGTGTATGTGCTGCCTCCGTTATATCTACTTATACAGTCTTAGGTGGATTTTATTTGGAACGGTCTTTGAGCATCATCTTGCCATTATTGCTGATTTCGGTTTTGTTTGGCCATCTCAACAAGATTCGAGATTAGGTTTTCAACGTCTAAACTGAAATGAATGGAAAATCTATACGATGATAGGACAAGCATTAAAGCAATGGAATTTTTCCTTGTTGTAATAGCAAACGAGGCGAGGATTTTCTCTGACTGCTGCTGCTGCTGCTGAGTGAGAAAAACAGGAAGAGAAACCGGGGAAAGGGAAAAACGAAATTCTGATAGACTTGTGCTCCAAGCTTTGAACCATATTGCTAGTGTATAAGGGACCTAGACAAGTATTAACTATAATATGGCCATATAGAAAGTAACAAGGACAGCCAAGAGATATTTTGTTATTATGTACATTGTACTTCTGTTGGTGGTGGCATGAAATTGGTGCGGTGTGGTATTTTCCTCAGTGTTGTTGTATAATATACGAAAATCACGTTATTTCGCTTTTGGGAAGGATGGCGAGACTGAGAGGGAAAGATCGAGATGAACTTCAGCAGTGATTTCAATCGTGACCGCGTGCAGAGAGAGAGATACGTTGAGTTGAGTATCTTGGTGCCTGTCTGCTTATGTGTGTGTTGGTCCGAAGCGCAGTTCTAATATCCGTCCGAAACTCTGATGGTGATGTTGCTGATAATGATGATGGTGATTCTCCGCAGGCAACAAGCCAAAGCTAGAGAATCTAATGATGGTGTTGATGATGATGATGCTGATCGTAGTGTTGATGAGAAAGGAGGATACAAATAAGTTGCTTTGTAGTTTGGAAGGAAATGAAAGAAGCGGTTAAAGGACTCGGTGGCGTATTTTCTATCTCTCTCTCTCTCTTCTTTTCCTTTCTCGTCTCCTTGTTTTCTCCCTTCTTATGTCGATATGTTTATATACACACCCAGTCAAGTCATATTAAGTGGAAAAGTGGAAATATTTACCTTGCACTGTGTACACAATGAACATAATACACAAATAAGACGGAAAGCTTATACACAAGGAACTACTGCCAAGGAACGGCAGGCCCGAAACAAAAGTAATCTCAATACTTAGTCTTCTGTTGTCTTTTGTCTTGGCAAATCAGTATACTGATGGACAATAGGCATACGCTCAAGATAACCTCTGCTCTCAATAATATACATTCCAGCAATCTACACCAGCACAATCATCATCGACCCTCCACCTGAACAAAATGAGCTCACGTAGCGGTGCATGGCGTACTAGTAGTATGTATCTTTAGCATGAACTTTTATCGGTATCTTGGCGTACCTCCCAAAGATAACATTTTATTATTGTTTGTGTTCATTTTCGATACAAATTAAATAGCGCTCGGGAGGAGATGTATGGAATTTTTGCCACTATCAATCATCCAATGATAAACACTTATCTGAGGAAGACTATCGGAAGTGAATGGTTTAACGCTAATTGCCTACAACTTAATTGCATTTCGTGCGACTAACTCCTAATGGCACTCGAATTGGATGAATTTTGTATTTAAAGAGCTGCAGAAAGCGAATCTTCTCATCACTATCATCTGAAACCTACTCACTTTAGCAGCTCACAGTGCATGCTCCGTGATTACATTTGTGAAAAAATAAAACTTTCGCCCTGATAAGCAAATCTTCCTTCTAATCCCTCTCCGTCAACATAACTGCTAGTAATTATGGCCAAACTCGTATTTTCTGCTGGGCTAATTGCTTTAGTTGCCGTGTTGGTAAGCAAAAACTTCAAAATTTTCAACGGAGAAAACAAAACTTTTAAAAGTTGAAATCTTAACTTGATTTCGTCTTTGTACCTTTTAGGTAATGACTCAACATCAGGTTCTTGCAGCACCTGCGGAACGAACCTCCCAAAACATTGGTCCTCTCCCAGTGAAAGACTTGCTACTAGAGGTTAACAGAGTGGGTGACAGAACCGAACAGGTTGTCGACAATCAACAGGGTCAAGTGGTAAAACAAACAGTTGTTCCTGGCGGTATTCGGCAAACAGTCTACAGGAACGGTGTAGTAATCACTGACGACATTGTCAAAACCCCTTCAGGATAAATCAAAATAATCTCCTTCATTCAAATTTAATTTTGTAAATTAACTGTAAATTTTTGAAATTGACAAATAAAATGGCTCGGTGTAATTTAACAGACGACAAACTTTCCTAAAAATATTTGACTATGGGCAAGAGCAATAGAGGATGTAAGGCGATATCATAATGCGATAGAATGAATTGTCATTTTCACACAGTTCCCCCTAAAATGCACACTTTTACAGTCAAAGTAGCAATTTGACAAAAAGCAGGTAGAGTACAAAGGACGAAAATATTGCTTCTGAAACACAATAGAGTACATTGGAACCAGAAACCTATAATTTGAGACGCGCATAAAATGCCAGTCCGAAAAGTAATGGAGGAGTTGTTAAAGTTGCCGTTAGTACTTCCATGTTTCACTCTCTCTCGAGGAATACTTCGCATCGTTTTGTAATACTTGTAATCTTGATGGTATGGTACAATATATGCTATATAGTTTTGCTATGATAAAGATAATTCTGTGCACGTTTTATGCACACAAATCGTTCTTTGGCCAAGCAGGGCAGGTAACTCATTCATATTTATCATCCCTTTTCAATATACATAAATATCTCAAACGAGTACCATACCAAATACCATAAAATGAACGAGAGAGTGTCAGCAAAGAGGGTATCCTCCGTATTTTATATCTAGGTCTTTTTTGTGGAGATATTGGTAGCTGTAAATTGTATAATGGTAAAATTCTATTTTAGCTTTTAACGTGGACACACCCAAAAACTCATTATCCAATTTTGCTTGCAAGGAAACGAGCGACCCATTACACATTCTTTCCTCTCTCTCTCTTCCTATTTTCTTTCCTTCCATTCATTTCTAATCATCATAAAAAGGATCGAGTAATCTCCAATAATAACAGAGGAGTGATGATGAAGAGTAAGATATCTTATTGTGGAAAAGTGAACATATCAGCTTAACAAAAGGAATTTTTTACTGCTTCTGTTCTCTGTAACTGCCCGTATTACTTCACTTTTACTCAACTAGAGCAGAAAAGCTGGTCATACTAGTGGATGGGAAATGGAACGACAGCCGCCACCTCCACCATTGCCACTATAAAACGATCCAGGGAGCAGGTAAAAACTTAACTGCTAACCTAAACCCGAAAGAACTATATCTTTCTTTTTTTAATTCTCCTCCGTTTTTTCGTCAAACCTGATACCGACTCATATCACAAACACATTCATACGGTATCGAGCCTAGGCCTTACTAGTTTCTCTACACATTCATATCTTAAGGAGAAAACAGACACAGCTTATTTTGCATTTAATGCTCCAACCTGTATCTAATGTGCAATGGAGCTTTGATGATAAATGTGATTTAGCTTTTACGGCAGTGAAACGGAAACACTTATAATAATAACGTTATGTAATGCTCATGAAGGTACTTTTCCTCGTGTCTAAGCCTTTATACCTATTTCATAGGTTTGCAATCATGCACGACGCCTCCATACTAGCCAACACACTAGACATGTAAGAATGTAAAGGGAAAACCATCAAAACGCTGGTAAAGGTTCCCTAATAAAAATGTGGTAAAAAAGGACGAGACTCAAGACTCCTTCAAACTATAGCGAAAGAGTGTTAGCAGTCCTTGTGTACTGGAAGCACTTTACCTCAAGCAACATTTTAGTAATCATATCGCAAGCACTATTGCTGATACTACTTGGTTGGGAGAATGGTGTAGATGTAAGTTGTGCTGGAGAAGAGGAGCAGTATGGCAGCAGTAATAAAGCAGAAGAAGGAAGAAAACTGCTTACTATGCCTATTTCTCTTCCGTTCCTTACACACTCACTAACAGAAAGTGTGTATTAGAGAGGGAGAGCAAGTATTCATACGATCAACGCGCGATACACACAGAAAGCGAAGGCGTCATCATAAGTACGCTACATACTTACTTTATGCAAGGCAATGTCAGAAAAGTTATTCAAGCCTGTCTTGAATTACACACTCGACTGACCTTTTTGCACTAGGCGAACCACCTACCATCATTACTGCCACCTCTGCACTTGCCAGCTTTTGAATCCATAATGATATGGCTTCGTATCGCTTTATACTATTTTTTCGTATGCAGGGTTCCATAATGATAGGAAAATTGTTTTCCTATTTATACTTCATATTATATTGCATATGCGCGATAATGTTTTTTCTGCTATTTATTCATTCCCATTGTTTTTCCAGCAAGCATTGTTGTCTTAGAGGAAAGTCATCACGTTGTTCGCTTGCTCTGGATTCGATAAAAACTGAGAGAGAAGTGAAGGATTACCAACGGAAGACCAAAGACGAAGCATGCATCACTGAACTGCTCACCACGTTCTTACCCTCTTCACCTACAACGTCTTTACCGTACGGTCTGTGGGGATGAAAATGTAATAATAATAAAATGCAGCATAATTATTTATTAGAAGCCACATGCTTTAGATTTTGAACAGGAAAGGATATTATGCACAGTAGTAAACTTGATGATTGGTTCTAAAACTTGAACTCCATTCTAATCTGAAAACTGCATCTGCATTAGAGATCTATCTTGTAATCCATTTGTTTATTAATAAGCATTTGGACCAACTTGACGCATAGGAGTACGTTTTTACCAGTCTGTTGTGAAGTCAATATTTTCTCAATCTGAAGTCGAAAGTTTTGAACGTTCCTTCGAATTACTTTATCCATTTATTTTAAATTTCACAGTGCTTTAATGTAATAACTGAAGCATCAAAGCGATTTGTCAAAAAGAGCTGGGCTGTGTGTGTCGTGGGAGGTGGGAATGGTAGGATTCAGTGAGAATGCAATATTTAATGCCATGATTTTGTGAAAGGAAGAAGGCTAGTAGTCGTAATGTATATTTTTTATTTAATAAGTATATGTGTCAGCCATCCAAGACTTTCTGCCTCAGTGTTGACTGAAAAAGGAAGGAAAGGCAACAACTTAATTACTAAGTCAGGGTAATTTTCAACAGTAATCCATCATTTATCATCAATACTGCTGCTGTGTTTGATGATGAAGACGAGGAGGACGATGTTGATAATATAACACTAAAGCTTCTGCTTGTGATGACGATGTTATTGCTGTTGATGATAGCGATGATCATGCTTGAGCAACGGCAGCAGTTTAGTAGTCACTTTTTGATAGTCAAAAAAGAAGCGCAGCACACAAGAATCACGTTGAAGAAGAAGAAGAAGAACCACAACAAGAAAAGTGCTTTTCGCTCACGGCTCCCCTTTATTTCCTCCTCTCATCCCGACTCTTATATATCGTTATACTTTAACTCGTCTCGTTTCTCAAGTAAAATGTACACACATCACATCATCCTCCTACAATTTTGGCTTATCCTCAGCAAATCAGTTTTCGGAGGTTGAACCAAACGAACCTAGTCAGATGAAAATGCATGCAGTGGAAATGATCTCATGATTTATTACTTTTACAACAGTCAACGAGATGATGATACAATAATAAAAACAGTACCAACACCAACGCCGCCACCACTATCATTACTGGCAATATGTAATAGCAAAATGTACATAGTGCATGAGTAATGTGGAGTAGAAAATGGTGGTATGCCATGACTCTGATACACAATGGAATTTTGGGGAGAGGAGGTTACGCAAACCAGAGCAGTTTCAGTCACTGTAAGTAATGTGATATTCATTCTTCTGATTTTGTCTTATCATCTATTCATATAATGTAAGTGTGCTGGTGTCAGCCTCAGCGTTTGATGATTTTTCGAAGTGGTGATGAAGGAACCAACCAACCTCAAATCTTTTCTAAAATTTCTAATTTCTCCTTTTTCACCCTTTTTGCTGCTTCTTCAACCTTCACTCAATAGGAAAATTAAGACTACATAAAGGGGGATTCTCAAACAACGTTTAAACATGTTCACTCTCATAACGTATTTTTGTATCTATCTATGTTTATTTACTTTAAAGCACACGTATCTTATCGTATTATCTTATCAAGTATGTCAAGGAAGATTCAAACTGCTCCAACCCTTTCATGTCCTTCATAGATCCATAAGACACAAAACCACAGACAGACAAAATTCTTAATGAATGTTTTTAAATACCCAGGTATCATCATCACCATCAAAGTTCTTTCTACAAGAAAATAAGGGAAAATCACCCAACGTAACCTCACATATCCTATGAACCTCTTTCACTTAAATTTTTTTCTTGTAGCAAGCATTTAATATGTGCGTTGGGAAAAGTTCGAAATGGATAAATAAAATAGTTTCCGGCAATGAGGAATTTTTATGGCAAGTTGTATGAAATAAATGAATGTCCGCGAAAGGAATACAAAACGGATGTTGAGTGCACGGGGTGATTTCCAGAGTGGAGAAATGGCGGTAATGATAATGGTGGTTTGTGGTGTGTGTGGTAAGAGAGACCTCCAATATGATAGTCGAGCGCAACGAGTTATTCACCTTTACTCCGCCATTCATGGACATGGACATGGACGACAGAGCCCAGAACAGCATGCACAGGAAGGAAAGTGTAGATTAAACCCTTGTTAATAGTAAAAGAGCTCTTAATAGAAAATGTGTCAGGAGACACGCATGTAAGGCACAAGCCCTTTAACCTAGAGGAAGGAGCATTCTTACCTACTCAATGTCCCTTAAAAATGTTTTATGTAAATGACACAGTTTTTATGATGGCGTGACAGTGATAACGAAATTGGTGTCGCTTATGTCTGTTGAAATGATTTTCTCCAATTTTCGGGTATTCCTTTCATTTAAAAAACTGGGGTTTTCATCGGAATCATCATGTGGTAGTAAAAGTATTGTGATATAAAATATAAAAATTACGGAGCAATGAGTTCGCCATAAGTAATGCTATTTTATAGCTTAAAGAGTTTTACTGGGCCAATTTTGATGGAACAAAATAGTGAACCTGAGTGAGCGTTCACAGTTAAGATAAACTAATCTTGTCATGATAGTGGTGGTGCTGGTGTTTTCAACCATACAAAAATGTCCTTTATAACTTGGCATGTCCATTTCATAAAACGTGATACGGACATGTATATATTCATTCTCGGACGTAAAGATGAACTTACTAAGATGATTGCATTACTTACTGATGAGTGAGTCACTTTCTTCTTCCCTAGTATTCCTTTCCCGTTTTCAAGGATATGAAGAAGGATACACAATAGCTTCCTTTTTCATTCCAGAAAATTACACCACTCTGTAAAAGATTTGCATTGATTTAAGTCATAAAAATTTATACCAATGAAGCAGCATATGGGGTGAGAATGATTAGAGTTAAAAGATGCCAGTTACGATTAGAAAATTATGAATTTCCCAAAGAATTCTCGATTCAATGGTTTGGAATTTGGAAAGATAGATTTTTAAGCTGTAATGGAATGTGAATATTGCTGAGGCAATTGGTTTCCAAAGAATGAGATTTGAGATTGAAAGAATTTTTCCAACGAAGGCAAACAGTAATGAATTTAGCGTTACATAGCTCATTGCCCATTGCAAACTTGCTTCTTTCTAAAACACTGTGAAATGCTGGATTGAGTGAAAATGGACGTTTGAGACCTTGAGAATTGTAATCCAATTCAAGAAGACTACATTGTTGGACTGGTGCCACTAAATTCTGGCTAAAAGCACAATTCTGGCTAAAAGAGAATTAAGAGAAATATATAAAAAAAATTCGAGTTTGAAATGCTTCCAAGGAAAAGTACGGCTGTGTATATGATGGACTGTGTCTGTCAACCACCATTACGTTTCACCGTTCAAATAATAGACGGTCGAGGAAGGCCTTTGAGAGAAAGAAAGTGAATGAGAAGACTTACAAGTTCAAACCTTTGTTTGTTTCAAGTTTCAAATCTTGTTTTGAAAGAATGTAATAAAGTTTATCATTGACATAACCAATCCATTAGCTAACGATCTTGATACCGAGGCAGAGAGGAACGTGGGCAAGAAGATATGATTGTTTCTTCTCCACAACAGCAGCAGACTTGCTCCACATCACATCCTTCTTTTTACTTAGCAGAAATGGCGGAAATTAAACAGCGTTGCAGTGCTGCTAGGGCTTTGCTAACGGCAGTTGGAGTAATGGGCGATGATAATAATGATGCCGGCAATATTGATTTGTAAAAGGATGAGATGGAGAAGGAATGACGGTAGGAGTTCTTAAAGTTTAAAGATGTTGCTATAAAAACTTGCGACAATGCAAATGAGAAAATTGAATTATTGCTTGGATAAGTTTTTGTAATAATGGTAAAATGACGATTGTGGTGATGGTGGTATTGCTAAATGTTGTTTGAATGAGAGAAAGCAAATATAGACAAAGACCATTATTCTCTTCCAAAACAATATTCTTATTTAATTAATTAGTTCTTACCAAAGGAAACTTTTGTCATCCCAGTGTTTTGGCTACAATTTACATAATGCACTCCCTTTGACTCCAAGATGGAACCATAATAACATTTGGACTGAATTTTTGAGACAAGACTATCTAGGCTTGATAAAGACTAAAATGTGTTTAACTTTTATCTAGTTTTGAATCGTAAAATTTCATTTTCATGAGCAAGTTATTGCAAAGTAAATAAAATGTTGTTGTTGTTTAAAAACGTAAAAGTTTTAATGTTGTTGAAAGCTGATGATAGAAAAAAAAATGAATTGTGAATCACTAAGAAATGCTTAGTGATTAGTGAATAGTGATAGACAGAACTAGAAAGGATTTGATGTTGATATATACTATACCCATAAGCAACTATTCAGTGAGATATAATTTACTTGGCACTATAATGTTACCTGTTCGTCTGGTTTTACAAAATCTATGAAAGTCTTTAACAAGGTGACACAACAAAGTTCCATTAACTTTATTTGGCCCATGAATTCCATAAACGTATGGCCCATAAATATTCCTTCGTGATACGACGATGATGAAGTTGTTATAAAGTTTGTTTAAAAGATTCTTGCGAATTGAACATCACCCATTCCCATTCACCATTACAACTTGTCGTTAGGAAAGCATGTAGTAGATAATACTTGTCACAAGATCTAGGTTCTCATTTCACATTGTATGTTATAACTGGTGAGTTCCCTGGTTAAAGGCTGAGATGATAAATGTATGTATACTGTATAGAGGTGTTCGTTTTGTGATGCTTTTTGTTTTGCTTTTTTGTTTAGCCTGTACTACTGTACATAGATATTAATCTTGTAATCAGGCCTAAAATACCTTTACCTAAATAACCTTTTCTAAATGGTCTTTGAGCTTGGACGTGATATGAATTGTGGCTCTGGTGAAGATTTTATATCAGATTTTGTATAATTTAAAAGTATTGATAATAGTTCCGAATTATTTTT
>JAQIXX010000573.1:0-54357 GCA_034700605.1 Willowsia nigromaculata | reverse complement strand
GGAAGAATAATTGGAAACATAGTCTACTACAAGAAAAATCCGATTTTCACGATTTCTCAGTCTGGTGTGATTAACTTGGAGAATGAATTTCTGAAATAACTTCTGTTTGATACTCTACTATAAAAATGAGCACCAACTTTTAAAATATCATGTTGAAATGGCCATAGATCAGCAAAGAAATTCACTACATTTATACGAATGTATGTATATTTCTTAAAACCCTAAACTGACACTTCTTTTCATACACCAAAACTTTCGGCCTTATTATCCACTTTTCATTCAAGGTTAAATATTTCTTGATATAATGGTTTATATTATTGTAAAAGCAATTTCAAAATAAACTTTTTGAATCATTGACATATTGACACCAAATACGAAGGGACAATATTTATAAAGAAAAAGTACCGAGATTTTATTTTCAAGCAAACTGTTTGAAATACTCTTCAACGTCTAGCAGAATAAGATTGACAACGACATTATGCATTAATTTTTTACACATATTATCTAAGCCTGTCAACAGAGTTTCCGCGTTGGCTACTCGGCTGAATACATTATCTTTGTTAGTGGGATTTGCAAAGTAAATTGTACATTTTTCTGACGACAGGTTGTATTAATGGACTTTATCATATCCACAACATGTAACTTTGTTTCAAAATTTATTTTTAAGCGTGATTTCAAATGGAATTTCATTCTCTTGGAAAAGGAAAATGTTAACCGCTATAAAAATCAAATCCCATCCCTTTTTCTAAATTGCATCTGCCTCAGAATTTCTAGGAAAAGTTTACTTACAACCATGCATTAATTATTTGATTGGTGTACATTGTATGCTCTGTAGTGAAAAATATATTGATAACTCTAACGATCAGCAGATGACATTAGTCACTGCGTCATGGATTTGGTTGGTAAAGTCAAAGTCTAAAGCTAAATGTATGATTATAATTCATAGGTGCCGATCCTTGAGAACTCCTCCAAATTATTTAATACTTAATTTGGCCACCAGCGACTTCTTCATGATGGCTAAAACTCCAATTTACATTATAAATAGCTATTACTATGGACCAGCCCTTGGACAACTGGGTAATTAACTTTATATTAATTGAGCATGTAGTACGAAGTACTTAGCACTTACTCGGGTTTAGAATGGGATAAGACACTATTACGCAAGCATAATATACACTTACTTTTAAAATATTTAGCAATCATTTCATGAAGGGTTCACGAAAATCTCTTTCTCTTTGTTAGTCAAAATTTTTAAAAAATCGGAAATCATCCTTCTTCAAACTACAAAAATGCACGAACTCTACAAAATATTTATTTTTTCTCTTAATTTCTCATTTATTTGCTCGTTTAACACTAATAAAACCTTGAGAAACTAGATGCTGGTATTACATTGGAGTGAAATCATTCCTTTCACCATCACCATTTTATAATAGATTCGTAGCAGGAAAAGTCATATTTTGAACAACGTGTTCAAGCATGGTTCAATAAGTCACCCGTAGAATAAAACCTTCTACACCCAATTATTTCATTACCTTAAGCCAGTATAAAACAATTTGTTTTGTTCGCTCTAACAGGCTGCTCGATTTACGGGTTTGTTGGAGGATTGACAGGAACGACTTCTATTATGACTCTGGCATCAATTGCTGTGGATAGGTACTACGCGATAGTTCATCCACTAAATCCTTTCAAGCGAACTACTTCCCGAAGAGCAACTCTTATGATCCTCTTCATCTGGATATATGCCTCTATTTTTTCCTCTCTCCCCTTGTTTGGGGTTAACAGCTACACTTCTGAAGGATACCTGACGAGCTGCAGCTTCGATTATTTAAGCGAAAATACGGAGTACCGGGTTTTTGTCTTCGTATTTTTCCTCGCAGCATGGTTTTTGCCACTTTCCATTATATTATTTTCATACTACAATATTTTCCGAATGGTGCATGCTGCAGAACAAATGGAAATATTCACTATTGGAAGCAAGCGACATTCTGCTGGTGAAAGTTTCAAGTTCAAGTAAGTTTTAAAACATAAAATGAAACACATTATGCAAATTCAAGCTATATTATGTGGACTACACTTAAAGACATTTGTCAGTTTAAAGAATGTATAGGTGTGTGAATAAGAGAAAGTTTCTGCTTGCTCATGTCTTGAATGCGAGATGGATTTTAAAACTGTATTGTCTTCAAATAACTTCGTCTATATCAGTACATGCTTATTTCAAAACATGACTAATGCATTTTTCGCTTAGTGAAATATATACAAAAAAAAGTTTATTTTCTCTTAGTCTAACTACCCGTATGCCGAAGGAAGCTTAACTTGTACTGATAATTATATTTTGTGGAAAGATGAAAAGTTTATTAAAATCTTTTCTCCTAAACTCTAAATGGAAGAAAGGCTTTTAATGTAAAACAAAATGTAGTCCGAGTTTTATTTTATGACAAAAGGGTTGAGAGATATTGATAGATGCATCGGATTAAATTTTAATTTAACGAATACAGCCTTTAGTTGATAGTGTATCCACGAATGTCTTCTTTTCTTCGAGGAAAACCTACAAGATACGATACAATAGTTAATCTTGATTAGCACCCACTTTGAAAGTTGCTCTAATTCGACAAAATATGTTGTTATTTAATTTTGCAGATCAGATATGGGGAGACATAAGAATGAGGTGAAAATTGCGGTGCTGGCAGGAGCGTTAATCTCATTATGGCTGATTGCATGGACTCCCTATGCAATCGTTGCTCTTCTAGGTATATTTGGAGGTAAAGCATTTCTCACGCCATTTTTTTCAGCAATACCAGCTATATTTTGCAAAACAACGAGCTGCATCAATCCCTTTGTCTACTCAATGAATCATCCCAAATTTCAAAGGGAGCTGCAATCTCTCTTCTCAAAGTGTTTCAGGGCGACTGATAATAGAAGGAAGATTACTCGAGAAAGTTCCTTTTATTCTGCTGTCTCATATCGGGGAAGGGAAAACTCAGTTGAATGTATCAATCAGTCTTTCCGAAATCATAGAAATGCAAGTATCAAAACAAAATCTCCTACAATGGATTCAGAAGCTAATAGAAGCACGTCCAGTACCGGAAGTTGGGGTCGCAGTAATCTCACTGGAATTAGAGAAGTGCAAGTGAAATCAAGTTTGATGTGCCCATTAATATCAAACACTACTTTCTCTACCGAGGAAACCATAAATGTAGTTGACACTCAATCTGAGCTCAAAAATGAACTACATATTTCCAAAAGGGATGCACCTGAACCCAAGAAAACTTGAAAAGGTTAAGCCATGGACAACGCAAGACGGCTAAAAACAACACATGTCAGTGGCACATAATATTTTAGAACATATAATGCAACTTTTCTCATGAATCATGATGATAAAACATAAAACTAGAACTTTTATGCAAATAAATCTGCACATAAGTGCGTTACAGTGTAAATAGGGCGTAGTAAATCCATATGCTTTTTGAAACTAATTCAAGATATAAAGCAGCCATTCCTTTACGTTTTAATTTAATATAATCATTTATGTACCTGAAACTATGGTTTATTTCTAAGAAAGAAGTTGAGATTTTGTGTAGTAAGCATGCACCTGACCCTTTACATACGAAGATTAGCTGTTAAGTTAAAATACTATACCACCACCAACACCGCTTTCATTGTTGGTAACCCAGTAAACTTTTCATTTCCAGTAAGTCCTCCCGTTCCCTCAATTTAAAATAATGAACTGGGTAGGTATCTAGAAGCAAAATGTATAATGAAAACATATCCACATCCAACATTGATTGTAATTCGTGCATTGGTGTAAGTTTTTCCTATGATGAAATCTTACAAAACCAAACCATTGAGAGGCTGAGACTATTTTCTGCTTTCACTTATTATGTGATGTACCTTCTACCTTGTACCTTTCTAATGAAGTTCGAACAATGGAGTACATATAACATTTACCAACTCAGTATCAATAACTACAATTTTGTTGTCTACAAATAAGTTTTCCATGTAGAATCATGAAGAAACGTTTTCATTTTTTAAGCCAAATCCACTACATGAATAAAGACTGGTCTACTTAAGCAATTTTTTTGTGAGTTTTAAATTTAATTTCTTCGTTTACACTACACATTGCATGATATCAGGGTAAAATGGATTAATTCACTAAAAGGGCCACAATTTCATTATATGTAGCAGAATATGCCTAGTAGTTTGCTTTGTTTCTTTCCATGTTAAAAAATAAATCAACAATTTAAATGTAAAAATTTTTGCGTAAAAATCTGCCATACAACATCAAAGGGTTTGATCTGCCAGATCTAACTTTGAATATGGCTAGACAAACATCTTATCATAATTGGATCTCATCTAGAGAATCTAAAAATAAATTGGTTGTAATATCTTACGTGGAAAATAAATACCTAAATAAATAAGTCAAAAATTATTTCAGCAAGTTCAATACATACATGGAGTAGTGTTCATCACACAAATTTTTTGGACTGTGGAATATCTTCGCATACTTCATGCCTTCTTCTTATAAGAGATCAATGGAATTTGTTGGGATCACTTCTATGAGGCGACATTTATATTGCATGCATTATTTGTACTTATGCTATTAGTACTACTTCATTGTTCAGAAGTTTTTTCTTAAAAAGCAACTCTAGACCTTGGCCCATTTCCATTGCGGGTAGCTTTTAAGAAATTCCATGTTATTAGTTAATGCATAATGCCCGGGAGGAGTTGATAGAGTCGATATGTTTACGCTGAACCGGCAGATTCATGAAGTTAACGACTCGTACGAACAGAAGCTTTGAAAATCGTAGTGTAATCCTTTTGATGTTCCATCCCAGAAAGACGAACTTGTCTCTCACTATCAGTACAAACAAAACTTTAATCGATTGTTTACAAGATGTTAGAGTTTTATAATATTGATGCTGTCTGTCATAGTTGTAGTTACTTACAATAGTTACTATGCTTTACTACTACTCTTTCCTAAGATTGTCTCTGTAAAAATACATACAGCCACGCTAAAATCTTTTTGTGATTTTCGAGCAAGGAAATTGACACAACAACGATGAACGACATTTTCAAAGTGATAGTTTCCATATATGAATTGCTGGGAGCGCAACCAAAAGGAATTATATAATTCATACAATGTCAAGAGAATTTATTGCTTAAAAATGTCGTTGAACACTAAAGTAAATCTGATAATATGTTATTTAAACTCAGAAACCTGGGTGTTGCATTCAGATTCGAATTCCAATCTTTCAGTTTTAACCAATTTTTTGAGGCTGAAGAGATTACTGGGCTGGACTGGGAGATTTGGCAATAAAGTCTTGTCTTTTCCCCCTTAAACTCAGGTCGTTAATATAATGAGAGCAAACATATATAACAAAGTAAGTGAAATAATATTTGACCCAAAAAGGTCTAAAAAGTGTAATCCACAATAAACGAATAAACCAATTGCAATTACAAACGCGGGGGGGTTTGTTATCTTTATAAATTGAATAATTGTTAAATGCTGTTTTAGAGCTCACAAAATACTATTACGACTTTCTTACTTGAAAACAACTATAAAATACAGTTTTATGTCCACTATTCTAACCTATTCGAATTAATGATCAAATAAGAACGCTTATTTTTGACCTCGGCACTCGCGGCAGCTCCTCAAAATAATTCCTTTGATGGGCAGCGGTTTTCTTCTTTTTAATGGTAAGTGTAGGAAATAAATTATGAACCTAAACGGAGAGTAACCTTCATTTCAACTGATATTATGATGTTTTTCAAGGTTTATGACGTAGGTGCATTCTTGTCAAACGTGCTTCATACGTCATACCTATTATGCTACTTCCTGAACAAAAGCGTCAAATGTGTGGGTGTTTATTTTATTATCAAATATTGTTTCACACGACCACCACAGAATTTCCTGTAGCAGAGTCATAGAGTAGAAATTTCATGTAATACTTAATCTTCTGTTATTTGTAAACTCAGCTTATTATTTGTTAGGGTGAAAGAGACTGCTAGCATTAATGCTAGCAGTCTCTGTGAAGACGCTGTTGCATTTTCAGAAATAAGGATATAAAGCCTTAATTAAATTAGTTGAATTAATGTTACTAAAAGCAATTACTTATAGCAAGAAAGTAAACCAAAGCTCATAACTCCCACGTCACATCATTTTAGGGCAGTAAATATAATTTTAAACATTGGAAATGGAAGTATGGTCATGTAAGGAGAAACTATATCTGCACTGGAATTGATATTATTTGTGCAGCAACATTTTCTTTGGTGTAACTGCAAATGATTTGGAAGTGTTGTTGAGAAAAAAAAAATTGAAGCAGAATTCAATATGAGCCAAACTTCTCATCAAGCATCGCAGCAATGTTACCGTGTCCACGTTAGCTTATTATAGCACTACAAAATTCGATTGTAATAATCGAAAAGATTACTTGGAAAACTCTTATATATGCGTTTTCAAGTGTACGAAGTATTCTTCAACAAAAGCATCTAACACAGACTAATAATGAGACATCTCGCTAACATATTTATAACAATTGCCTATTATTCCATACATAATATTACGAACAGGTTTTTTTCAATAGGAGAGTGGCAATAAAAGCAAGATCTATAGAATCGCTCCATCGTATAAACTTTGGAAATGGATCGTGGCGACACGGGATTTATCATCCATGAAAGCTTCAAAGATTTGAAAACTAGACGAGCGGAGCAAGAGGCTTATAGAAAGGCACTGGAAGAGCAAATCAAGCAGAAACGGAGGTTGCAAGAGAAAGAGCGAGAAAAAAATGAAGGTTTTAAATCTTTTATTCACTCATCAACTGTTCGTTTTCTCCTTCTTTTCCATTAAGCTAAGCTTTCATTATATTAATAAACTTAAATGAGTTGGGAGAAGGACATGCGATGAAACGATGTCGCTGTCATTACGTACACCTCGGAGAGCTCAAGAACTTCCAGTGTATCTCCCACCCGAGAGTACTGACACTTTCTCAAGTCCAATCACTCCCTTCCCTGGCCAACCACCAATTCCTTCATCACATGGCAAATCCAGACCAACTTCTAGAGGTTATCGTGATAATTTAAGCTCTGCTCCGGGCACGCTTCGTCAGTGCATACAACCAAACGATAAGTCTCCAATAATCCTTAATATTCAATACTATAATTCTCTGCTCCCTTACATGCTCAACAGGCAGAATTCTTTCTTTCAATGAGATTGATAACTACAATGAGCCACATCCGGCAGTAGTTCCCACGTCTAATGTGGAAGAAAAAACTGCACGTGGCACCACAACACCTAACATCGGCATTCCCGAGTTTTCACCTGAATGTATGAAATACTTGCAGCATGTCATGCCTGGTTTCACATTACCACCACTCCCCAAAACACCAGCAGACTTTGTTCATTCAAGTGAGAGGCATCAATTACACGATGTTGCAAACAACTGTTGCTGACATTCTGTTTGTATCATTTGAATTTCCAAATGAATGCTTTTCATGGCAAATAATACATGATGGTGTACTGGATTTAGATAATGCAGAAAGTCAGAAAACTACAGCTTCGGGTAGTAAAACTGGTAATGGAACATCAACATCAGTGAGTAATGGATTCTATGATAATTCGCCTTATGATCACAATAATAACCACGCGTTTAGTAGTGGAACAACATCTGAGTCATCCAGTAGTGTAGAAGATGTTCAAACTCAAGTAAAGGTTAATAAAATTCATGTCTCTCAGGTTCGTTGCATAAACCGCAAACCAAAATATTTACCAATCAATAATACATGACAAGTATAAAGAACTCGCAAGCATAATAAAATGGATTCCTTTGCCCGATATTTTATTCCCATGCATATGTAAGCAGACGTCTGACCAGCTCGAAGGAGTGAAAGTAAGTCGAAAGCAATACAGAGAAGAGCTGCAAAAGCAGATAGATGAAAGAAAACGACGTGAACAAGAGGCTCGTCGCAAAGCAGAAGAAGAAGAAGAGCGGATTCAGGAGAAAATCAGACTTGATCAGGAGAAAATGCAGCGAGAGTATGAGGAAGAGTTGAGAAAGCAAGAAGAAAGGGTACTACTGCTTACTATTTCTTTTGCATATCAATTTGTCCATCATCCTTCTACCAAAGAAAAACAAGATTATACTATATGCACAGTCAGACAGCGAGTGTCCATTATTTTATTTCTTGTCCATAACAATTTCAGGAGAAAGAAGCTGAAGAAAAGCGAATAGCTACGCTAGCTAAGCAAAAAGAAGTTCTGAGAACGCAAAAAGAATCCAAAACGACTCGAAAAATGCATGACACAAAAGAAAAGTCGAATGCCCAAGACGTGGATCTCAGTGTAACAAAGGGTTCAAGACCAGACGTGGCGGCTAACAGCGAAGACAGCATTGAAAGCATTGGCGAGTTCTTTGATGAAACAACAATACCTCAAGGCACGAAATATGTAGATCCAGGTTAATATCTTTTCTCTGCAATATTCTACAACTGATTAGTATTGTGATCTCGTTGATAAACGTTTGTCTTATCTGATATTTTAATCCCACTGATCCCAAAATGAATGCTAATTTTAAAACTCTTGGTGTAGATGATCGTATTATTCCAGTTGTTGCCAAAAGATTGCGAGAAAAGGCTTTGAATAGTGAAAAGAAGTCAGAGGAAAAGGAGTCCCAGCAAAACTTTAGCAATGAAAAGATATCGTTGACAGCACGCATTGACTCTGCATTTTCAGACCCTGCGATGATAGCTCCGCAGAATGATGTACCTCCTCCTCCTCAGCAAGGTTTAATTCGCGAAATAGCAATTAGGTCAGCTCCATGTCCTACAACAGGAAATTCAACGGATTTGGAATTTTTATCATCACTCAAAAGCTACTTACAGTGTGAAAAAAGCAAAATAGATGAGCGGATATTAGCAAAAAATTCAAAAAGTACAGAAAGATTTTAGGAGAATAATTTGCTTGTTAATTAAGCTAGCGTATGGTTAAAAGCAATGTACTTGAATTCAATCTTGAAATTCATTTTCGTTCTATTTCATTCAATAAAGAATAATTAGCACTACTACAACAACGTGTTTTGCAAAGATGTAAAAATAGTTCACACGAAACAATTTTGACACAAATTTGCAGCGTCGACTGCAATGAATTTACTTGTACTTTAATTTTGGAGCAATGACGAGCGTATTCCCTCGTAGAGATGAGCCTCTGGCTCTTTGACATGCCCGTTCTGTTGTTTCTGAATCTCGAAACTCTAGATAGGCAGCGTGGGACTCACTAATGGCGTGGGAAGTTTTAAGTGCTTCATTAATTACAATTCATGCGTCAATAGAATCCAAGAAATTGTAATTGATTTAATTATTTACTACACATGAGGAATCTTTATGTACCTTTTATCATCATTCACATCTAAAGAAATCCCCACACATTCTGGAAATATTTTGTTTATTTCTGCCATGTTGGTATTTGTAGGTAAGTTGGTAACATAAAGCCTACAGAAATTAAAATGAGGCAGCACAAAACTAGAAATAAAATTCATCTGAGAACGATAGATAATGAATATTGTGACATTGAGAGTATATTGTACTGATTGGTTTCATAATTTGTTGACGCATTTTCTTGTGCATCATCTTGCTTCTTCGCAGCAACGTCGAGGTGGCTGGGCACATACGCCGGGAAAGTAGGCTTTTTCTTAGTGTCCTTACTGTCCTCTGGTGGAATAGAAATAGAAATTAAATTACGACGAATTTAAGAAATATAAAAAGTTATGAAGTTGAGATGGCCATTTTCCGCTTAAATACCCTTCTTCTGTTTTCCAGCAGTAGATTTCCGGAACATTTTTAGAATATGTATGCTAATAGAAGAAGTGTCTATACTTGAAAATTTTACATGCATATAATTTTGTAGTTCCAGGTTCCTGCTATCATATCATCATCATAAGGAGAGCCGAACGCCATGCCATACCGCAAAGAACAGGAAACATAATATTTTTCATGATGCAATGTAACGAATTATCAACTGTCAATAATTTGATACACAGTAAAAAGTTTATTCGTTTCAATTATTTTTAGGGTTTACTCAAAATACCAAAAATTGACACTACTGCTGAATAGCTGCTTCATAACAACCGCTGAGAATTTACTACAAATATACAATACCAATAGGGTTTAATTTAAGTTTGCGGTCTCCCTTGCACAAACTTTTTGTCCTCGATTTTGATGAAAATTTGGAGTATTATGTATTTTGATGCGTGGAATCCGAATATTTAAGTTTCAGCCATTTTTATCGCCACCTAGAGGCCCAAATGGCGGGAAAATGTTTTTCTTCAGAATTGACTGAAAATAACGTAGTTAGTACACACCAAATAACATTTTTGAGAAAAACTACGTAAACATTCTTTACAAATCATCCATCTTAATTTATGTTTTATCCAATTTTCCCACTGCCACTCTGCATTCTTTTGGTCATTCAATTTCCCACTTGTTTCTATAAGTTTTAATCTATTGAGCTAAAACATTTTAATCATAATTTAAAGTTATGGAATTTATTAAATCCACCCGCATTTCGGGTGGGTCATTTCCTTTCATCGTTTGCGTTTATGTTGTACTATTATTGTGTGGATCATGTGCAGTAGTTTTGAGTCAGTCTTGTCGGGATAAACAATCCAGCGAGATGAAAATGGAAGAGCTTCCTGAAGCGTCGACGTGCGAAGATGGTCACGATCCAAAAGGTTTAAATTCCTTTGATGAGGATTTTAAAAATGAAAACGATCATGTGGAAACCGGCCTTGATTTCATTCCACCTGACTATGAGCTGGAATTAGATAAAGAATTCTTCTTTGGTCCCGCATCTCTGGATCTTCGGAGCAAACTTGACGAGCTGGAGTTTGTACAGATGTTCATAAGAAACGTGAAGGGATTTCCCGTGGAACGACAACCACAAATATGTATGTCAATTGGGGTTGAAGAAGCCTTACGCTTTTAGGCAACACGACTATACGAGTAGATCTATTATATCCGTCTTTCAATTATCAATTAACTATGATTCATTTCGAAATACTATTATAATTACATGTTTAAATTGGAATCACTAGTTTTTAAAAGGATACTTTATAAATTGAAACATGAAATATTCATTAATTGTGATTAAAGATGGCAGTCCAATTGGGAGTGGAACTGACGCCAGAAAGAAACCTGCGTGGTGTTTCTATCCGTATTTATTGAAGGACCTTGTGAAAGTTGAACTGAGCATTTACAATATTCTTCAACATTATTACACTGAGAATATCAAAGAACTTACATTTTACGCTTTGGAAAGGTAATCATCATCAATGTATTTGATTTTGTTGCTTATAATGAATTTTATACATTTTATAGTAATTTCAGTGAATTAATTTTAAACGTATATTAGCTATCTACGGGACATCGAAGAAAGTTCGTTGCGAGCATTGCGTAATGTTGAAGCGTCAAATGTAGGGTCAAAATCTCCGGAAGATCCTTACTTGTACATTGCTACGCATCCTTTGCTGGTTTACGGCTTAATTCGAAGATTTGCCGAAGACTTGCAGCCGATTTTGGCAGAACTGGAGCCTGAAAGCGATGGTATGAGTAGAAATATAAGGATAAGGAAAACCTATAAGATTTGTATTTGTACTTATTAGGAAAAGTTGAAAGTGTCTTCCTTACAATAACAAGATATCGGACAGATTGAGAAAATTTAATTTTTACAACCTTTAGAGTTGTTGGCTTCTTTGGATGATACAAACCCTAACATGTTGGTATTTCCAACCTTAGAAGATTTATACGATGCCTTACAAGGCATTAGTCGTACACAGCATGGACATGATTTGAAGACTTATGACGTAAGTTATCCGTAAGCTAACGATACCTTATTGAATTGAAACTGGAAACAATGACGAGCGGTACAGAAAAAAGCTATCCACTGAATTTGCATTTAAGCTAAACGTAAATCTGTTTGATTTCATTTTAGTTTGGAAGAGGGATATTAGCAGACGTTGACACGGGCATCCATTTGAATGCATTATATTCTCTTGAAGTTGGAGCATTTTATCTTAGAAAGGAGGATTACGATTACTCTATCGAATGGTTCCATTTTGCATTGGAAACGTCAAGAAAAAGCTCGCTCGCTAAAAATCATCCAGATATTGAAGCATTTTTCTCCACAATGCTAGATTCGGCTATTAATAAGGTAGAAAAGATATAAATACTCATGTCCTGTCGAAGGAAATCTAATGTCTTTATCGTCTTCTCTTTGTGTCCTTTGTATACTTTTGTGCACGATATAGAGAGACCATAATATATTTTAATTGTGTTTACTTTTCGGTAGCACAACGCAAGTTTTAACCGCAAGTTTTCTGATTTTTGGTACCCTGATGTATTTAACACAACT
Organism: Willowsia nigromaculata; assembly: GCA_034700605.1. Classification (NCBI taxonomy): domain Eukaryota; kingdom Metazoa; phylum Arthropoda; class Collembola; order Entomobryomorpha; family Entomobryidae; genus Willowsia; species Willowsia nigromaculata. Next base: position 41,960 of record JAQIXX010000573.1, on the reverse strand, counting down.
GTCACCGTTCCTTTTGAGCCGACCTCATATATAAGGCGTTGGGATCAACTAAAACCTTTAGCGTCTAAAGCAAAGAATGACACTACATGGAATTGGGCTATGCAAGCAAATTTCTATCGACTGTGTGCTGGGGAAATGTTGAAGGTTTTTGGGCAATATAGTTATCTCTGCTTACGACTGAATTCTTTAGTAATTTAATTGGTTTAATCGATTCACTAAATTCATGCTTGATTTTTTACATGACAGACTGACGCGGAAATGTCAATGCTGAAATGCTGGTATGAAAGTTCGTCCAACAACTATTGGTTGATTCACCCTCTGAAGACGGAGCTTCTCAATATGGATCCGCCGGTTTTCCAAATATACGACTTCATTGGCGACAAATTAATTGAACGTATAAAAAATGCAGCTGTTCCAAAACTAAAACGATCAGAGGTGATGCATTTTGACTACATAGTTTATGCTGTTCATGGTCTTGATTCTATTGCTCAAACAAAAAACTCGGACTTTCATCTGATTTTTATTCTTAAGGTTTTCGACGTTGACCCCAATGATATCACAAAGTTAAAGGTTGATAACACACGAACAAGCAGTCACACCTGGATGTATGAAGAGCGACCTGGCGATGCGTTTATGGCACCGCTGACGAGAAAGATGGAACTTGTGTCGGGTTTAGTTATACTAAAACCATCGGCTAGAGAAGCATACCAAGTGGCGGCTTACGGACCATCGCATCATTATACACTACATATGGACTCGGTAAAAATGATGTGGATTACCGTTAAAGTTGCATCTTAGCAGTTGTTTATGACTAAAGAGCCTTTGTTTTTTTCGCTATGAAACAGTTTGATGATCCAAGATGCTGTGTTGAAAAGGGTAAAAGTTTCCCATGAACGTAATAAGCATTTTCAGTTTTTCATTTGAAATTTCGTCAATACAGTATTGTAATATGATCTCTATTATCTCTTATTTAGGTAACAGAATAACTACTATCCTGGGTTATGTAAGCACTTTTAATATCATATATTTTTTATTTAATATTTTTTGTCTTCGTTTTTCCGGCTTTGATTAAACAATCATGATTTGATTTTTTTTTTCATTTTTGATTAGTTGAGTGATGTTAAAGTTGGTGGCAGAACAGGTAGGCTGGGACTAACAAGGAAAGGTCACCAAGTGTTGCGAAAGTTTTAAAATGCAACTGTGCGCATGTTACTCCATATATATTTTTGAAACGCTAGGATGTAAATTCGGAGAATTTCGCAGCACTTGGTGATGTTTGCTTGTACGTTAACAATTTAAAAGTGAAATCTGCATTTGTAACGTTTATTGCATATTCTTCCAGCGTTTCCAGTAGCAAGCACGTTTGCTGATCCTATTAAAGGCTCTATCATTATGTGGGATAGTCTTCGGAGGAATGGAGAAGACAGAGATGAAAGGACGTTGCATGGAGGTAACCAAAATTTGGTTCTTAAATACTGTTTTGATCAGAAATACCAGTGACAGTAACATTTTGCTAATAATGTCAAAATGGTGTATGATAAATATATACTTTGTTCTCTACTCTCTACAGGCTGTCCGGTTGTACTTGGAATTAAATGGAGTAAGTGACTAACTACACCTAATATGTACATACATACAATAACATTACATTTCAATGAATATATCAATATTCGAAAATCTATACATTGCCTGGTTTTAAATGATGATTCTTGTGTTTTTTCAGTTGCAACTAAATGGGTATTCTATAAGGAGAATATGTTTACTTTTCGATGCAGCTTGAACCCAAATGAATAAACGATTAGAAATCTGGAGGTAATTCAAGAATACTTGGATCAGCAATCGCGGTTCTGATCATATTAGTCATGATATGAATCATGTAATATATTTTTATCGTGTTATAAAGTTTTAACACTTTTGGTAGTACATAATAAATTATGATCTTTCAGTTTACCAATTACAATAAACAGATCATGTCAAGCTTTTTAAATGATTATGGTCCATAACTGCATCTATTTGTAAGATCAAACATTGTTTTCGCATTACTAGAATGCTTACTATAATGCTGATAAGTTGATTGCTGCGATTGTATTTGCATACAATTTGTATATGCAATATGCATTGCATTTCTGCATTCCAAAAATAACTTATATTATACATAAAATACCATATACATTTGACGGCTTTTTATTAACTACTGAAAGCGTTGAAAACGCGTAAGAAGTAGTTAATGATATCACCTTCCCGTCTGTCCGTGTGTCGACACGATTTCTTGAGAACCACTTGACGGATTGACACCAAATTTGGCATACTAACACTTTAGGTCAGACGGAGTTATGGGATTGATTTTCAGCCAAATCGGTCAACCGTTCCTCCAGGGGGTCATCAACTTTTTAACATGACAACATTAATATGGCATTTGATACATCATTCGAACGGTCTCGCCGAGTAAATCGTTTTCCCATAATCAGTTTTTGAGTACAAGGCTCCCTCTGGCGGGAATCGCAAAAACATCATTTTTCACCTTCAACACGACTTATCAATCTTATCATCATCGCACAAAATCAATATCATTATGATCACAATAGTCACAAATTACATACAAAGTCACAAACACAAAACAAAACTATAAACCGATTTAAACGTTTATATACCATACCATCATGGAAAACTCTTGTACAATAGAATCAAGTCTCAAGTCATGGACGAAAAAGGCTAGTGGTTCGAGTAGCAGGTTACCCCAACTCCAACATATTGCAGTCGATGAAGCAGCGGCGAATGACCGCAGGCCGCATTTACAGAGACGTATGGTGTGCTTTGCTTTGATGGGGGTCTGGAGGTTGAATGCGTCGTCCCAGTGTGTAGCATGTTATGTGTGCTTGGAACCAAAAAAGGAAGCCTGCTAATTTACTAACAAGAGATAAATATTTACTCAAACGCATCGAATTGACTTGATTACAATTAATTCTCTACGCAATATTAAACGGTTAAAGTGAACTACAGCCTTGTCACTCCATGATCTAGTTAGTTAGACGGAAAAGGAGGAAGGTATTAAATACTTAATAATTTTAACTGAATCCGACAATTGACTTATAGGAAATATAGGAAAAATGACGCAAGCTGAGGAAAAGCCTGTCGAGGTTAAACAAGAGGTGGAGAAAGCTGCCACTGATGAAAATGAGACGTCCATTGTCAATCAAAAATTATTGGCGCAGATAGAGGTAAGTCTGATGCATATTTTCATGTTTATATGATGTTAAATTATATGTTGCGCAGTAAAGTAATTACAAGTAACTTGTTCTTCACAGTACTATTTTGGAGATGTCAACTTGCCACGTGATAAGTTCATCAAAGAGGAGTGTTCGAAAAATGAGGGCTGGTTTCTTGTCCCCACACTCCTAAAATTCAACAGGGTTGCTAATCTTTTGAAAGAGTAAGTGCATCATTATCTCTCTTTAAACAATCTACCCTTCCTAAATTTAATACCTGGAAATATTTTAACTGTATAAATAAGAGCTTATAAATTAATGTTGATCTTTGGAAACTTGGCTTTGCAGTATTCCAAACGAGGATAGAATAAAGGCGATTTGTGAAGCTCTTAAACCATCAGAACTTGTGGATGTTGATGAGGAAAATAAAAAGATTCGACGCAGTCCAGACTGTCCTCTTCCTGAAAAGGATGCGGAGGATCGGACACTATACCTGAAGGGCTTTCATAAGACTGAAACTACTCTTGATGATTTACTAGGTATTTACATTTTTACATTAGCAACATTCAGGGGATCACTAATTTTCCAGTTCGAGAGCATCAAAGTTAATAAAATAAACTAATTATTTACTTACATTCTAGAATTTTTCAAGAGCAAATATGAAGGAGTGGAATCGGTAATTATGCGCTACTACAAGGAAAAAACTATTAAAACGGAGGCAGAAATTAAAAAGGAGCAAGAGGAAAAGAAGGAAATCTCTGGAGAAAATGGAACCGCTGCGGATGATACCAAAAAGGAAGAGAGCAAGAGTGAACCTCAACTGGTGTGGGTCCGAAAATTCAAAGGATCAATCTTTGTTGTTTTCAAAACTATCGAGCAGGCAAAGAAAGTTTTAGAAGATACCAATATCGAATTTAAGGGCGCCTCCATTGTAAGTTTTGATTACTAAAACTGGAAGAAAAGTGAACTTATTTTGGTAGCTTATTCAGTTTGCTATTTGTGATTTCGTTTTAGCAACTGAAAATGTGGCAAGCAGATTATAAAGCAATGAAGACGAAGGAGTACCAAGAAAAGTTGGCCAGTCGTAAACGGAAAGGCGGTGGAGATAAACGGAAGGCTGATGATGATGAAGAGGAGAAGGAAGAAGCTAAAGATGAAGTTCCTAAAGGTGCTCTCCTGAAACTTCTCAACATTCCTGAAGGCTATACCCGCGAAATTATTAAGGAAAAATGGCATGCGGCTTTAGACAAAGAAAAATTTTCAGTTAGTTGAATGACAATTTTTGGCAACTGTTTATTTTAAAATTTCTAATTTGATATAATAGTTCAATCTCGCTCTGATGTTTGGTACAGATCGCTTTCATTGACTTCAACAAAGGTGACAAAAACGCAGTCCTACGTCTTGATAGAGAAGGTGCTGCCACAGAAGCCCTCGCGACAATTCCAGAAAAGAAACTCAAAATGAAGGAGGGCGCAGATGGAGAAGAAGCTGTGACCTCAGAAATGGAAGGATTTCAAGAAGAGGAAGAAGCAAAATATATTGAAGAAATCAAACGTACACGAGAGACAATGAAACACAAAAAGAAAGGCTTCGGGGGCAGGGGAGGCCGTGGTGGCAAGCGACGCAGGAGGTATTAAAGCTTAAGTTATATTAAACTCTACTCAAATGATTAAGTTCATTTCTTCAACCGATTTTTATTCAAACAAATAATGGTGTATGATGCGTGCTTGAACGATTTTTTCGCGTTCAGTTGATGTTACAGATAATATTTAAGATCAACCGTTAACCTTAATGTTCGCATTTTGCGTGTTACATATAGATGTTCTATCAGTAGTTTGTTTGCTTAAGGATGATTTACGGAATTAATATACGTAATTAAAGGATTATCAGTTTATATTTTAAAGTTTGGTCTTCTCTTGTTTGATAGACAAACTAGTTTTCTATTTAATCATCATTTTTATTACAGTAGATTAGAAATAGTGTGTTAATTTATTGGTTAATGCAAAGTTAGCTGATAGCTGATATAACTTTGCAAAGTAAAGAATTAGATTTTAAGTTAATGTACTCGCTATTGATTTGCAAAAGTGACTAAATGTGTGACATATTCTCCATAAAGCGTACATTAAATTAGTAATGTCTTATAATATTCTAAGATGAAAGATATAATAAAGAGATTTTATTTACCAAATTTGTACTTCTTTCGCGTTTGGGTAAAAATTGTAACTTTATAAATGGCATCTGCTATAAATTATATATTTTATTGATTTTCTGCTCTACATATTGTAATTGTAATTCAAAACCTCTTCGTCTTCATTGTATAAGGATAATACTTCTGTTAGTTCAATCTATCACTTTTGACTATGCATTGCCATATAAAGTTGGCCTAGCATTTATTATAAGTAAATTAGGGTGATGATGTGAATGTCTCATATGGAACTGGAGAAATCAACTGACTGACTGATAGCAACCAAACATTATTAGCCGTGAATAATTAGCGACTCTCACTGTTCCGTCAGACGGTTTTGGTTTTTTCTTTCGGCAGAAAGGGCAGCAACAAAAAAGAACCAGACACATTTTCCTTCTTGGTGTTGGTCTTACAAGAATGCAAAAAATATCTATGATAAGACAATAATGTTCTATTTCTAAATGCTTTAAATAACTAGCCAATTTTAATTATTTTCATTTCAGTCATATCGATAATGAATTACTACCTGTTGACTCCTCCTCGAAGAAACTCCCAAAATAACAGGGTCTCCAAAAAGTATTTGTAGAATAATAAGCAAGTAGAGATGGAAAATTAATGAACGTAAGCAAAGGTGTCAATGGAATGACTAATGATTATCATATACATTTGCAAACATTAGTTTTTACTGCTATAAACAAAAATATTGGAAGTTCACTCAAATGCAACAGATCATGCTCATTGAGATTCCCCACGCGTCATATCAGCGTTATTATCGCATTGTTGATTTAATGTTTACTCACGAATCTTATCGTTTACATGCAACTGTTATGTTGGCCTCTGTCATGTTACTTGTACCTTATCGTTTATTTTACTGTGCCACCTGCCTTTTTAGTTTTTGACTTATATTTTCCCCCAATATTCCCTTCCATGCTTTGTCAGAAAAATGTATTTGTTCTTTCGGTAATATATAAAGGTGACTAACTAAAATACACGTGACCAGATACTTATAAAATGTAGCATTTTTATTCACATTATGTGTACAAAATTACAATGTGTTAATCTTGAGGAACTTTGAAATATCTCACTGCATCAAACGAGCAATAATTATATTTATACATCCTGTAAATAGTTGGAAAAAATGACTGGAAACATAATTTGAATAATTAATAACATCTTTTGATTACAAACCACTATCTCTTTGGTCGACCCACATAAAGTCATCATTTGCATCGTGAGCAGAAAGCGTCCTGCCATCCATGTCATAGGGTCTTGCCCTAGCAATACCTTTGTTCTTTCTCCAGCAGTACAGAACTACTCCAGCCGAAAATGTGGCGAGTCCTACAACAACTAGAACTATTCCAATAATGACCGAAGCGTGACCCAATTCTCCTCCATGGACACTTTTACCTCCTGCATATACATTGTTGTTGAGCATGTCAGGAAATATAATTGGTCGAATAGGTTCCACTTGCTCTCGAGGAAGAAATTTTTTATCGATTGCCAAAGGATAATCGATTGTTGGAGCACTGTGCTGGTCCTCTTCCTTGAGTTTAGGAATAAGAAAATGAGTAGCGGATGTGGAAAAAGTTTGCGGTGGTGCTGGTTGAGTCGAAGTTGTAAATGTCAAGAAGATGGGCAATTTCGGCTTTAATGGCTTATTTGTAGTCGTTGTTCGTCTGAAAGGTCTTCTAGGAGGTCTGCGAGTATATTGAGGGCGACGGGGTCGCTTTGTCAAAATCTTAAATCTTCTTGGTCGTGTTACCTGGATGGGTGCTGGTGTAGGGGTGCTGTCAATGTTTATTAGCGTAACTGAAACAACCGACGACTGAGGAGTACCATTGTGGCTTCGTGGATTTTCGGGGGGCGCTTCAGAGGTCAGGATTGGAGCCTGTTCTGGGTAAGTCACTAGAAGAGGCACGAATGGGAAGTATGTAGAGGTAATAACTGATGGAGTATCACTTTTCCCCATTGCATGCGTGAGAAATATCGGGTTTTCTGTGGTTATGGGTGCAGGCACTTCCTCATTCTTTTCTGTTTTCATTTCTTCCTCATAAACTGGGATAAGAGCAACAGCTTCAGTAACTTGTTCAGATGGTCGCTGTTTATCAGTAAGTAAAACAGGCCTTTCTGTCATTGGGTAAACATTGTGAACTGTGCTTTCATGCCGTACTTGTAGATTGTCTGTGATAGCGCTGTCTGTATGAGCCACTAGTAATACTGGAGAAGAAGTAGTTTGTCGCTCGATTTTTGCTTCCAATGTAGACAGTTGCAAATTGTTGTCCCAGTTTGCGTCTTGTGCCGTGTGGTCCCCACTAAACATCCAGGGCCTAGGTGTTCCTGCTGACTCTGGCCAAGATTCGTCAGATTCCGGTTCAGGGGTTGTTGTGAATACAGGATCTATTTCGCATGTAGGCTCAGTACCATTCCACCGGACACCGTCACAAAACAAAATTGGATCCCCTTGTAGCCTTGTTCTCCCGAGGCAATAGAAAGCTACAACAGCACCACCAATGGACTGCCTCACCTCTGCACCCACAGGTCGCCTTATTGGTCTGCATCCGCTTTCTACAAAACAAACAAGAATTTCTTATGATCACGTAAATGAAGATAGCACTTGGAAAATTATAAATACATCGATTGAAACTATTATTCACACTGACTGACACAAATCGGTGGGGGCTCTGACCACCGGTCTCTCAGGCACACAATTGTGGTCGGTCCAATTAAAGTAAAGCTGTGGCTACACTGGAATCTTGCTAAGCTGCCACGTTCCCGAATCCTTGTTACGCCATTGAGAATACGTATTCTACGGTTGCATTTTGGCTTTGGTCTAGTAATTAACTCACTCAGTTCCCTCCCGCGACTCCCTCTGGGCTCTCCCATCAATTCAAAAAGCTGACTGAAGTCGATATGACGCTGATCGCTGTCCAATGGGGCCCCGTTCCACACAGGAAGTCGGAGTATTTCATTCAACGTCGAACGACTGTCTGAATTATTTAAAGCGGTTGAAGCTGATCCCCTCTGCGTGTAAGTTCGACTATAGGGAGATGATACAAACGTGGAAAAGTGGTCCACGAAATGACCATTGGGCAGAAATCGTTGGAGATGTGAATCTTCATTAGCTTGCACTTGAAGTTGGAACGGGGCAACATGGAACAACCATAAATGGAAGGTGACTTGGGAGAAGAGATTTAATTGGAATGAATTTTTTTGGGGCATTTTTAATCGGGTTTTGAATCTTCTTTGAACGAGTGTATTAATAATATAATTATTTCTTGTTTCTCGACGTATAGTTTTAAATTAAATTGTCATTTGAATGTGCATCAAGCAAGGGTATATAGAATTGTAGAGTAAAGGTTTATTGAATGGAATACATGCATCCGACTGTAACGGATGTAGATGTAAAGTAGAGGCAAGCAAGCATAGTAGTGAACTAAAATATGTCGATAAATGGCCTTTCTTACGTTACGTAGAAAAATACTCATCTTGTGCATTTATTATTATTATCTGTTTATGAAGTTAACATGAGAATGAGGAAATCTGTGCGAGGACACTACTGTTAGTTTTCAAATGAGATGCATCCTTCTTCCATAATAATGTACAAGTACACTTTGTTGTTTCAATAAGTATCTTGTGTGGAAAGAAAAAACCAAAATAAAATGAAATAAAAAGAAGCAGTAATAGTTATCATATTCTTTCCATTCATTCATTTCTTCGTTCGTTTCCTCTTTTTCTTTGCCTTTATAACTACTTGATATCACCACGACCACACTACTAGTACAAATCGCACCAAGTGTCCGGAAACATATCACTTGTGCGGGATTGACTTTTACTTGACTGTGCATGCATCTTATCTATGTTATGTACAATTTTTAAAACTCTGTCCGCCATCTTTTACAAAAATATCTCATTCCGAATGGGTATCATTATCATCAAGCACATGACAGTGGATTCGCGATTGTGATAGTATGCGAACATGCAAATCTTCAAGTAACTTGCTCACGTCACTGACATATTCATACCAGTTATTTCATGCAAAATGTTATGTTAAAATTAATTTATGCTTAATGTAGAGAGATAAAAAATATGAAAGACTTGAAGTAAATATAATTAAAATTGTAGCTTGAAGTTAAAAATGAGTTTTACATGAAAACACTTCACTGGAAACAACTAATGACTAAACATCTTATCACTAATTAATGTGAAAGAGACACAATGGAAATAGTAACGGTTTTTAATGCTGCATACAAATAATTTGTTTTTATTTTTTCAAATGCAAAATAAGAATTGATGTTTACTTTGTTTTTACGAAAGCTTTCCGGATACACAGGAAAATATTAAGAATTTTGACGAACATTCATTTACATTTGATGTTTTAGCACGAAAAATAAAGTTTATGTTGAAATCAAACCGAATCGCGACCTGGACACAGACAAGCATCGATGTTGAATTTTAGCTCCGAATTCTGCATGCATCCTGACTCCAGAATACTCCAAAAGACATCATCGTGAGAATTAGTCCAAATGAAAGCGTCAGCGAAGTCGCAGAGTCTGGGGGGTCCGTCGCAGTATCATTATTACCTGTTGATGGAGATCCAGGAACTATGGAAACAAAATCCAACGATTACAAATAGTATCAGTGTGCGCTCGTGGTAAAAAAAATTGTTTAAAGTATAAAAATCGGAAGAGTGAATCGCGCATTTAAAATACAGATATTCTTAAGAGCAAATAATTAACTAGCTGGCCATTCCAACTTGGTACAGAGCATGATGAGAATCATAGTGTAAGGCTTAATGCATTGGAATAAGGTTACTACAATTTTGGAAAGGCAATTATCAATGTAATTATTGTTTGTCTTGCTTACCCACTGGTGGTTTCACTACTGGATCGTCTGGTTTGCAGGGTTTTTTATCCTCCAGATCTTTTAGTGTGCAAGCTTGGGTCTTAATTGTTTCCACACTCAGGTCATTACACACAGCTGTGTCAATAGCCTTACAGCAACATTTACCACTATCACAGGCTACCGTACCGTCAGCCGGTGGTGGGGTTGCGCCACACGCAGCATCGTCTACACATCCACCGCCAGAGATCGGATCGGTTGACTGATCAACTAAGCAATTGAGAGCAGTCCCTGTGGCGTCACAAATATCTTCAGTCTTGTCCGGCTTCAAACACTTAACTGATAACACAAAACATGAGCAAGGTCAATTTACACAAATTTAAAACTATTCATAATTTACAATAAAGACGCTTGATTGTAGAAATCTAATACTACTTACGGTCAGCTTGAGAAGGAGTGATTCCCGCGGCACATATCAGACCCACGAGCACGAAGACCCGGAAGTTATCCACCAGCAACATCTTCCTCTGCCGAAACCTTTCTCCTTCAACTATCCTGACGTCCCCAAAAATTGCTAATCGATGTCTCAACTAATTCACGAAATACTACAATCACTTATTCTTTCTTCTTCACAAAAACTATCTTTCAAAACTTCACTTTATCTAAAAATTGTTGGGATTCACTCAGTTGATCGAAGAAAACTTTCTGCGCTCTCGGTGTTCAGGAGGACAAGACGCAAATGAGGACGAAAACGCATTTTCACCGTCGCTCTTTCCCTTCGAAATTGCCTTCAGTATAAACAAATTATTTGTTTTCGGCGTTGTCAGCTGAGGTAACCATAGCGTTGTTTCATCTCAACCCCCTCATCTTGACATTGACCCAATGCTGACCTTCCCATGAACTTGTCTTGTCGAATCGTAAATGCACCTCTCGCTCGCGATAGTCAGCATAGTAGCAAGCAACAACAATCATTTTCTAAGTATCCCATCCCACTAATCCCACACGTTGGAGTTGGACCAAACCATTTGCGCGCTTTCTCCGCTTTCACTATTCACAACGACTGCAAAAGGGAGAAAAGGAGTGACTTGTCATGAACATGACATGATTTGCACTTACTCTGAATCGAGTATGCATGACCCAGCACAATCACAAGAATTGTATCATTACGGTGAAAATGCACTTGAAAACTAAACCGCTTCATTCATGGACATTTTTGCACTGAGGTGACTTTTTAGAATATTATGTGTGAAATATGGAGTGGAGTGTATTTAAAACTTTCGCATTCATTCCAAACGTAGATTTACATTCATAGTGTATGTAAAATACAGATTGACGGCATGCAAATCTAAAAGCATTCAACTGTACAAGTGAAGTCAACATTTCAGTTACAACATTGTGATAAATGCATAAAATTGAAGAACGCTATTTTAGGTATGGGTTTATTGTGGGTGCGACAACACAATTGATGGTAACTGATGATGACACATAATTAAGGATCAGGTGAACAAAGTTCACCACCACCCTTCTGGATAAACAAGCTATTTACTGAGAGTAAAAATAAATTATTAATTTGATTTCTGATTTTCTTTTCCTGTTTGACGTGGATTTAGTTTCATGATGAACAAGATAGAGCTTATATTCCATGGTTTACAGGGGGTTTAGTCATGAAGTTATGCATATTATGCTTCGATTCATACGTGACAGATTCTAAACTAATGATCCAAAGTTTCATAGTCGTCGGTAATCAACACAATGTTGGCAGCTTGGCAGTTGAAGTGTAAGCTAGAATAAAGTTTGGGAAGGATGATTCTAATTCAAGTGTATTCAAGTCTTCTCATTCATCTTATCACACAGATTGACTAAAATAGCTTTTCTACGTAACATCCACTTTACACTACAATTCAATCCAAATTAAAAATATTTAACACATTTGATTCAAGACACATGAGAAATGAAATGAATGATGATTTTTACCATTGAGCAATTTATACCTTATGTGTGTACAATGCTACAAAAATTAGCATTTCTACAAACTGCTAATCATTCCTTTTGGAACATTGAGCATTTTGGCGATCATATTTCCGTTTGAAACGCTTTCATTATTGTCTACCTTGAATCAACAATTGGTTGATATCTCTCCGTCATGAGTGGTTCCAGTTAATGACACAGTATACATGAAAAGAAGGCATTTAAAATACATGATTTTGATCATGATGAAAACTTAAATCTCTGGCGTAAAGAATGCAACTTCATATATATTGCTTCAAATCGTTGATATCTACACCGTAGATAACCCGTATTTATCACACCACCTGTACTAATCTTACGTTGGCTCTGGCTGTGTACTTTTTGATTTGGCGTTGATTGATTTTCGACTGTTTATCAAAAACGATATAAACTTCTGACAAGCACTGAAATGTGAAGAACACTTTTTTAATGAGTCGAGGAACACTATTCCAACGAGTTATCAATCATCTCGTTATTGTTTTATCATGTCATTATGCTAAATCTTGCTATGCTCTATGTGACTGAGCCGTAATCATAAAAGGTGATTAACAGTTTTTGCAATCCGGTCTCAAGTCCAATGAGCTTGTAGATAGCAAAAAAATGTGGAAATTCCTACTACTTTAATTAAAACCCACACCACCTGCCAGTCAATTCGATTACAATTCATCTCAAGGTAAAATAATTTTACCACTATGTTGAATAACTACATTGTACAAACTGGTCAATGATTCAATTTTAGAAAATTATTTGATCAATTAGTGTAAGTAGGATCCAGAAAATTCGAAAATTTTAAAAATGAAGGCATTTTCGGCATCTCTGTCTCTACTTTTCTCCTTTGGAATAATCACATTTGGCCCCTCAAAATCCAATGGTCAATTCTGGGATATAGGAAATGTTCCATTTGGTCTATTGTGCTCTAAAGAAGGTGTCGATTTACTACCAGGAATAATCGACGATCCGTGGATATTAACTTCTCACTGCGCCACTTACAACGGTACGGTGGGTTGTTTTGACGGTGTTTGTAGGTGCAATCAGAGAGAAGACGCAATATTTAGCGTTGAGCTACAAAAATGCGTTGGAAAAGTGGGTGCCATTTGTAGTGCCGAGCATAGCAACTTTTTCCCCGACAAGTTGTGTACAATCAATGCTCACTGTGTTCCCGTCCAAAGCGAAGGTCACTCTATTGGAAAATGCGAGTGCATTCAAGGATATGTACCAGACGAAACTGGCAGGTGTTTCGATGATCCTGAGGGAGGTGCGAAGGGAACTGAAAGGACCACAACTACATCTACATCTGCCCCCAGGGAAGACTTCAAGCTTCCTCCATTGAGTCTTTTGATTGGTGTTCACTACGCCCCATTTCAGGAGGAATGTCGACCCAAGGCTCTATTAAACCGTACTTTATGCGACACTCACTCCCGAACAGTATCCTGTCAGGACAAAAAATGCCAGTGTAATATGCAGGAAGACTCCATTTTTGACGAGGAGCTGAACATGTGCGTTGGCCTTGTTGGAACGTACTGCTTAGGAAGAGGGAACCTTTTGGGCTACAAAGCTTGCACCAAGTTTGCAGACTGTATTTTGGAAGGCAGTAGAACGTTGGAAGACTATTCATTTGGAACGTGTGGCTGTATTTATGGATATAAAGAAAATGTCAATGGAACTTGTGAGATTGATCCCTCGGTTCCTAATCCCTCTACCCAAAAGACGATTGTACCTACAACTGTCACCACTGCTCCTCCTGGCAACACTTCGAGCACCACACCACCACCTTCTAATAATGATGCCCCGCGAAGCATGTCTTCAGCAGTCTATGTAACACAACTGATAATCGCTGTTTTATTGGTAGTTTGTCAAAATTAACAGTGACGTAATTCTTGTAATAGCATAGAGATTAAAATATTACTGTTTTTTTGAGGTAGAAAATAAACCAGTTGGGTTTACACCAATCAAAAAACTGCTAAAAGCGTATATTTTTGCTGTTGGATATGATATTAAAATTGACAATAAATCACTGAAATACTGATAATTAAAATTCAATGTAATTGAGATCTCTAAAGGATTTGTTGCATTGCATATTGCATTCATTGTTAATGATTCATTTTGCTCCTGTTCAATTTATGCCACTTGGAACAATGATTATAATGAAACATGCATTGTCTAGAAGTTCTGAATCAGAACTCGTGCGACCAAAACGCAAACCTGACGCTACGAATATGAAAGTCAAGTGGTTGTAAATGTAAAGTGGTGAAAGCATAAAAGCACCCGACACACGTACAGTGATTCATTGCATATTGCATTGCATGATAAACATCTCGACGGAGTCTCTCCCAATGCCCTAATGTTTTTGTACACAAAGGAAAAAGCAGCGGTCGTCAGCCAGCCTTCCTTCCTCATCATCTTGTCTTACATTCCAGAATCTAGACCGTTTGTTGTTTATCGTTTGCAACTGTATATCATTATAACTGTTTTGTTTGCTTGGATCGTCATTATTGTCACCGTTAAGTATAGGTGCAGAGTTGTTGGTTTTCCTATGATGCCCATTACCCAAGAAGACTAACTTTTTTCTGTCCTGTCGTTTTTATCTTGTTGGCTGGTTCCAAAAATTTCATTGCAGTTTAGTTTTTAGTACGGATTATTCTCATTTTTCATCATAATTATGTACCACGAACTGTTAATGGCGTTACTGGGATATACTGGTGATGTCTTTCAGTATGATGGGCGTTTCATCAAGGTATAACTTTTCCTGGTCCATCAAGCACTGAATGTGATAGTGTGCATGTATGTTTCTCTGTTGTGTGTTTTGATTTGGATCTTGCTTTATAAATGGTTTTTATTCTGTTTTTAGATTTCAATAGACTTGCAGGTCCCGTTGTTTCATCCGTCGGAACATTATATTGTTGACGAGGTACTGGAAGTGGCATCATACTATAAACGTTTGGAGGCATTTCTAGAGGGCCAGTTTGAACTAGGTACTAGAACGCTTTAGAGCACTTGTATTGATTGTTTTCAAGTGTAAGCTAGTTTGTTTTTGAATTTTGTATTATAAATGTAGACATTGAGAATTCAATCAACCAGACGAAAGGAAAATGCATAAACCACAGCAGCAGTGACGTCAACCGGAAGAATAAACTTGTCGGACTGTATGTGAGCTCCTTTTGTAACGGAATACGTGACATAATTGAGCAGTATCAAAAAGAAATCGCATGTTTGGAAGAAGAGTTGCTAGAAAATCCCCACATGACCGTGACAGAAATTCGTGCAAAGACGGAGCAATTTAGAGCTGTTTTTCAAGCCCTGGATTCTATGATTTTGAAAGTTC
The DNA here is from genome assembly GCA_034700605.1 of Willowsia nigromaculata. Taxonomy (NCBI): domain Eukaryota; kingdom Metazoa; phylum Arthropoda; class Collembola; order Entomobryomorpha; family Entomobryidae; genus Willowsia; species Willowsia nigromaculata. Next base: position 26,401 of record JAQIXX010000573.1, on the reverse strand, counting down.
AAGCCCAATCAAAAAGTTCTGTCTTGATTGTCGAATTCGTCAAAGTGGAATATGATCTCAATGTACATTTGCAACACATTTTGAACAGGTAAGATTACGAATTCTCCAACATCTACACTTTATGCTGAATTTAATAATGACAAGTATTTTAAGTATCTATTTTTATTAATAGGCTCACTCCATGTGTGAATCAAATTCTTTACAACCAAATAATTAATTGGATTGTTTTTGGATCCTTGCACGATCCGAATGGAGAGTTTTTCATCAAGCAGCAGCAGCCAAAGAGCAGCACTGAAAGCAGTACCACTTCGATGAATGTTTCTAAATTAGACTCAAGTGCATCAGTCTCAAACAAATCTCCACATTCCGCTTCCAAGTATGGACTACGAAATTCAAAAGACAGGAATCACGAGAAATACTATGTGGATTACGCAGTGGTTCCAACACATTTTCCAATGTCAATGGCAGACAGGATTCTTTATATTGGCAGTTCCATTGGAATACTAAGCAATTCTGAAAGTACGGATAAAATGAGCTCTTAACTTTTGGGTAAAGATAAAACTTTATAATGTTCCTTACTAATGCATGCTCTCCTCCTAATTTACAGAAACTAGAAGCTCCATTATCATAAAGCAGCAACAGTTCTACGATAAACTAAAAAGGCTACCAATCGATACGTTCCGGATTGAAGAGCTGTCTACCGTTCTTGGAGAAATTGCTGTTGACGTTGGAAAGGTAAGAATAATTTTTCTTCAACCTCTCAAGCTAGTTTGAAATAAATATATAATATGAATTATAATTTTGTAGGACCTGCACCACCTCGTAGTAGCAGAAACTGACCTTCCTAAACACCTGGGTATCATCAAAGACTTCTACCTGACTGGAAGAGGCGAACTGTTCCACGATTTTCTCCTTAACCTAAAATCCATTAACATGACAAAAAGCTCATTATTGTCAAATGTCAGACGAGCTTTTACTCTGGCAGCTACCCGTGTCCAAGTTCAAGACGATATTCTCCAAAGAATTCACATCCAACTCCCATCGGAAATCATTGCTAATCCGAATATCAGCTTCGTCATGAACTCAATCTCACTTGGAATGGAAGACGAATGGCCACTTCACATTCTCTTTAGCCCTGAATCCCTCGCCAAGTACAACGAACTGTTTCGCTTCCTTCTACAAGTTCGCTTACTGCAGATTGAACTCAACAGAATCTGGATTGATACCAGACATGTCTTCCGATTCCCTGTACCTCAAGGGCCTGCAGAGCTCCGCAACGTGATGAGCTACTTTATCGATCATCTCCAGCATTATCTTCACGAAGATGTGTTAGAAAATCAGTATGTGCTCCTAACCAGTGCTGTCGACAAGAGCGAAAACTTTGACCAGATCTTATTAGCCCATGCTCAATTTCAAAGTAACATCTTAGCGCAATCGTTCCGCAGCTCCAAGCAGCTTCGTCATTTCCTTGATGAGATCCTCAAAGTGTGCTACAATTATGTGAGGTTCATCAGCACTCACATTCAGATTTGCGAGGCGAAGAACCTCCCGGTGAATGAAGGCATCTCAAAAGAAGTCGTTGAATTTTCAGTCGAGTTTAGAAGACATATGGATCTCCTACTAAATCTTCTCAAGAACATGGCCCTAAACCATCTAAGTGGTCAATACTTGGGACAGTTTCTGCTTAGACTAGATTTTAATTCATACTTTTCATCAATTATACGCGGTTTTAATGTATAAAAGTTTGTGATGTGATGAGTAGACCCAAAAGTATGTAATATCTGTAATATCATTCCATCTCTGTATCTTCCAGTCGTCTAAAGTACCAAATAGTCATGACTTATTTTGTAGTAATGGTTGCTCAAGATGCCTGTACAGAAAATAGTTTGTTTAGATTAAATTGATCCACATTCCACTTGTTCTTGTCAGTCCTGTGCGTTTATAGCGTTACTACTTAATCATAGCGTATCATGAAAATGTATCTATTAAAAAATGTGCATCCGTTCATTTCGTTCCAGTGCAACACATCTATTTTCACAGCTTATTTCCTCTTTCTGCATTCCCCAATCCATCTTCTTTTCTCTCTTGCATAAATGCTAAACTCCACTATTTAGTTTCGAATAAAACGTAGTAAACCCGTATTAGCAGTCAACTATAAGACCACTCGATCCCAATATAATAGCCTTTTTTATATGCAAGTAGTATCGAACTCATTATTACATCATCCGCCCTCGTTCGTTTGCATAATGAATGTCCTCATTTGAAAATGTGAGTTCACTGTCACTGCTTCAACTCAGGCAACGAAGAAAGCGTGTAGGGACGAGGGTCTGTCTATACATTTTACTCCCTTTCCCATGTATTGGGTGGAGGGTGATTCCGAACACAAGTGTCGGCAACGGGTCTTTCCTCATAATCCGTAGAATAAAATGATGAGTGGATATTACTTTATCATATATTGTGCGAATTGGGATATAGCAGGAATAAAATTTAGCATGCGTGTGGATATTTTGGTTTGAGACAGACTTCCCTGTTTGTAGTCTGTTTCCTGAACTCGGAGTCGACGGTGCTGCATTTGTTTGTTCGGAAGCTACCCAGTTAATTCGGTGATGGTGGCGAAGAGGACGGGTTGGAGGCTGCATTTTGTAACGAAAGATGTATGAAAATCCTTTGCTATGCTGTTGATGATGTAGTTTACAATGTCAGTTTTTAAAACATACAGCCAGTTTGCATGTTACATGATCATGTTGCTCCTTCCTTTTCTTTGCTGGGAGTAAAAATAGAAAATGGTGCGGTCACCTTATAAGGTTGTTGAGCAAATCTATTTCTGCTCCTGTTCGGCATTTCCGTCCCAGCTCCGCTCCGTTCCAGTTCCTTCTCTTGCGGAGTATCGGTAGGTTTACATCTCTTGTTCAAATATTCCCTTATTTCATATTATAAGCTAAAACTCCATTATAAAATATCCCTCTTTATCAGTTAGTCAATCACTACATTTTAATTATTGTGACAAAAATATAATTGTTGCTGATCAATTATTATTATTTCTTTTTCTATATTTTTTTACACATTCCTTAAAACTATTAAACAGCAAGCAGGTACGTGTACCTTCAAAGTTCCTTCAACCACCTTAAAAAAGAAATCAAGTTGATATTTTCAAGATTTGTGCTGCTAGTGCCAAATTGTTAATTTGCTTTTGTGATGGTTTTAAAACAAAACCGTGTTGGAAAATTAAATTCAAAATCTATATTTTCCTTCTGTTAGTTCATTTGAGTTCAACATATCTTTTTCAAAAATTGGCAGTAGTTCAGTTCTGCAAAAAATTATGACTCCAACTCGAGTTTCAAACAGTCTTAAAATTTTCATGGAATTTCCGCTTTCATCAAGGGATTGCATTCACGGAAAAATAAATCAGTGGTTCTTCTGGTTTTTCTCTCTCTACAGATCAATTCCAAAGTGAAAGTCTTTAGCCCGTAGGAAAGGACTCTTTTCCACTAAAATCACAATGGCGGACGAGGAGGTAAGGTAAGTAGCTCAAAAAACAGTTTATTTTGGACACACACGCAGTCTGATAGTATCATCTTCAGTTAACGAAATGCAAACGACGGGACCGGATTTTAGTGGTGAAAAACGAATATTTTGGATGCAGTTGTGAAACTTAAAAGCAACGATTGAGTGTTTAGTTGTACTTGTAGTAGTAGTATGTAGCAATGTAAAACTTACACTTTTCTTTCCCACTTTCGAGCATGAGCCAAGGTCGCATTTTCTACTACCTACTCTATTCGCTAAACAAAGACTTCCGTTACAGTCGCCTGCGAGGATGAGTATTTTGTATATAAAGCTATGAATTGAATCATATGCGGCGGTGGTGACGAGAATGCATCTTTTTTGGCAACCGATCCCATTCACTCTTTTAAAATTTTGTATATATTTCCCGTTTACAATACAGCCATTTCAACCAGTGAAGTGAAAGCTGTTCCTTTTTTTCTTATTCTTTGCACCCAAACCAACCCACAGCACGTTGTACATTCTTAATCATTTTAAATATAATTGTAGCAATATGTAATCAAGATAACATGTACATAAATGTATGTCTAATTAATCTCTTTGTGTTTTCCCATCCAGGATGTATTTTATCACGTATCTGTTGTCTTCCCCTTCACTTGACCTTTCCATCGTCTTCCCCTTCTTGTTTTTCTTGTACTCGTGTAGTTAACAAATTCTTGCGTGTAAAAATGTACCTGCATACTTGTACATGTGGTTAATATCACGCACACTCTGCATGTGTGTGGCATAAAAAATGACTATGATGTAATTAATAAATTGGATACTGGATGACACCCACTCTCTGACAACTTGTCTTTGGCTTAGAGGAGAGAATTCAGAATTTTAACCTCTCCTTAAAGCTGCGAAATTTGTCACAATTTTTTAATATTTAAAGATAAGTATATTTTTTTTAAATAGGCTTTAAAACAAAATTAATAAGTAATTAGTTTAATTACAGACAATGAAATTATTAACTTCTGTTCAGCCTAAAGAACATTTTGTACATTATTTGCTTTGCATGCAATCAGCAGTAAAATCAAGTTTTCGCACCAAGATTGCTCAACAAATTGCAATTATACTGATTTCCGAATGACTCTACACTTTAATCCCTGGCAAGTGCAGGGTTCTAGTTCTAATTCAGACTCTTATTTTGTTTCTATTTTCCAGATTCGAGAAGCACGGAAGCGTGCAGATGAAGTACTGGACACGCATTCAAACAAGTCTTAAATCGCTTTAAAACACAATAATTAATCAGAGTAACAAATTACATGAACATATGGATAAACGAAAAGTGGTGAAGCAGTAGTATTTTTACTCCAATTTGAGATTTAGGAATTTAGAATACACCCTTGTCTAGGTTATCGATGGAATTCCTTTACCATAAACAAATACACAGCAATGCAAATGCATACATGCTTACAAAACTTGAGAATAGGTTCCCATTCCACAGTGATTTGCAACACGCATTATTACAAGAGAGCTATCAGCGTTGCAGATTTTTTGGAACACCAACACCATTTAAGATTAAGACCAACAAAAATTTGAACAAGTACAGCATAGGATTTTTATCGTTTCTACTCGTCTAGTATTTAGCTTCCACATTGAATGAGTAATGCAGGAGGAGCATGTTTCAAAGAAGAGATAAATTTAGAACATTCTTTGCCAGTAAGAGTTTCTCTTTTCGTTTTTACACAGCATGTATTTCGAAAGCCATAGTGCAGCTCAGAGCGTTTAACGTATCTCATTGCAAAGTGCACAGTTAAAATCACAAAAAAAACTTCTTTACAGACGTAAACTGAAATCTTGAGAAGTATGTGAATATTAAAGAATTCAAGCGAAACTGTTGAATACGCACAGACTTTAAGTCTAAGAAGGAAAAAAACATTTACTAGAATTTAGTGCTATTGAAGAATTATTATGTTGATAATACGGTCTATGAATTTATATTGCCTACCATTACAATTCATCATAACTATGGATTTTGCTTCCGGTATGAAAATCCCAATACACCACACTCAACTTGCGTGGGCGTCCGCTTGCACGTTTCATGCGTCTTTATGAAATGATGAGAAATCATATAGTCTTAAGTATTAACACAATGTACTAATTTTTCGACCGCCTACTTTGATTGTGACAATGATTTATTATTTTCAATGTGCCTTAATTTGGAATGAGCACAGGAGCGCAAGAGGAAGCAAGCCTTGATCGATGCTAAGAAGGCCGAGGTCCGAGCTCGGCTCGAGCAGCAAGCTGCCTCCAAGAAGGGCAAGAAGGGGTTCATGACCCCTGAGCGTAAGAAGAAGCTCCGACTTCTTTTGCGTAGAAAGGCCGCTGAGGAATTGAAGAAGGAACAGGAGAGAAAGGCAGCTGAGAGGAGGCGCATCATTGAGGAGAGATGCGGCAAGCCAAAGAACCTTGATGACGCCAGTGAAGGTAAACTCAAAGTCCCTCTCAAGCATATAATCCGCCTTTTTCTCACAACGACTTTATATCATTTAAATTTTAATCATAATGAGTTCTACTTTATCAATTAAACATTAAGAAAATCAATTTATTAGCTTATATAATTTTACTTTAAAATGAGGTCACGCAAATCAACAGGTAAATCGGTTACTTATAAATAAATCATAATAATTCTATCGGAAAATGACAGGTATGAAAACAGTGTGTAAGGTGAAGGTTAGAACATTTTACAGAAGAGATGTTTGCACAAATATTTATATGCTTTTAAAGTAAACATTTTCATGAACACTTACACATTTTAAATGATAATTATTGCAATGCACACCTCTGTCTATTGTACAACACGCAGCCGCCGTGAAAACCCTTTGTGAAGAATATCATAAGCGACTTTCCCTATTGGAAGAGCAAAAGTATGACATCGAATATTCAGTCCATCGGAAAGATTTTGAGGTTAGAGACACATCATTCAACATCCCAACAAAAAAATGTTGCATATTAATCTCTCTGGTAGTTGAAAACAACAAAGCTATATACTGTTTTCAAAACTTATTAATTTTTTTTGAGAATCCAGAAGAAATACATAATAGTTTTTCGCAATGCCAAGCAAATCTTTTTTTGATCTAACGGCCGTTTTCTTTCTAAAACTTAATAGCAGTATTTTTTTCTGTAACTATTTCGTGTTCTCGTATAATTTCAACATGATGGAATGAATCAACTTTTTTTGTAATTTTTTTTCAATGTGTACAAGAATATGAAATAATACAAGATTTTGCTCGCAACAACAGTATCATGGCATGCTTGCAGTTTAAATGTAATGTATATAATATTATGTTCGTAAAATATTATGTAATTGATATATATAAAAACAGAGTTGGGTTGGATTACTATATACTGATACTCTGATGATGTCACACTGATCGTGGTGGTGTAAGTCATAATTTGCAAAAGCTATAAGCATTTACTTTCGTCGTGTTCAAAATATTGACGCAAGCATGAAGAATACTTGAAAAATGCCTAAGTACTTTAGGGGAAAGTCGCCAATTCATACATCCTTTCTTTTGACATTAATCCTGAAAATTTCTGTGTTGCCTGTGAATAATGTAGGCATTATGCTTTCATCGATGTATGATATTTAGGTGGAGAAAATGAAAAATACATTCATGTATAGAACGGAAAAGAGACAGGACTTGATGAAAAACTTACTCGAACAAAGATAATGGTAATAGCATTCATTAAGTAGGTCACTAAAGAGGAACTTGTAAATATTTCAGCAGTTTTCTTACTCTTTGTTTCGTTTTTTTCACAAACGCATCTCATGATTTTCAAAGGAAAACGAACATGCTTTATTTTTCTTAAGAGATTTTTAATGAACAAGAAGGAATATTATTGGTGAATATAGTTTAGCTTGTGGGTAGACTACACTGTTCCGATTTTCTTGAGCGTCCATGTGCAGCAGAGAAATAAAATGGGAGGTTTTGTGTTGTAGCGAGAGAGCGAGAAAAAATATTCAGGACCATCGAGAGTTTGAAACATAACATGCCTCTGATTTTGGAAAGTTGCCAGGAAAAAAGGATAGAGATTTGCTGTTTTTCTTGATGTGCACACTTTATTAGCAAGCTTGAATTTATTCAAAAGGGAATTTTCGTTTTGAATGGAACTCTGTAAAATCTCTGTTCATCTTGTTAAATTCGTTCGGATAGGGTTAGCTTCAAACGACGAGGATGAACGAGAGAACCGAGCCGAATCAATTTCTGTGTTTTCTCCTGTGCTAGCCAGACTGATAGCGGAGAAGAGAAATCACTGAGCTAATGAATTTTATGAAAGTGATATCTGTGACCGTAGTTAAAATGCATATGACAGGCATATCGAGCATATCAGGTTCAAGAGAATTAGTCATCATTTTGCAAATATATAATATTAAAAATATACAGTATGCACGCAAAGTGCAGTGATCTTATTTCTATGATGATGTGGCTGAAGATGTTGTAGGTTAAATTAAAGATGAGTTTATTCCTGGTTAAAAAGTAGTTCCAAGCGTAAAGTGGCATTTCACATGAAATTTATCTGTCCTCTTATTTCGCGGGGCTAATTAACAACTGACCACACCCAGATACAAAATTAAATGTGCCTTCACAGAAAGGTTTCACACTTTCACATGACACATTTTACAATTACACAGACCATCAATCATGTTTCACAAATCGTTCCACACATCTCAAAAACACAGCGAACATATCACACATGCCTACACAAATCACCATCAGGAGACATCATTCACATTTTTCCGTAACAAATACATCTATTGAATGAACGCGGTGTTAACATTAGAACAATTACACCCACTTTCACCAACACATTAACACAACATACCACAACACAAACACTTACAAAAAATTTGCACAAACAATTAACACTGACATCTTATATGTTGATGAATGTACAAACGAAACCTGCATGTCGTGGCTAAAAAAGAATATAGACAAAGAGACATTGAATAAATAACCGTCATTGTTTCTAGTATTCGTTCTTAATTCTCAATGTAGGTTAATTTGTAGTTGTGACATTCCTCATTCTCGTTACAAATATTCAGTCAATTTACCTTTTTATGAAAAATGTTTCACTTTCACTTGTATTTATTTGTGTTCGTGTTCACTAATTTCTACAAGTACAGTTTTTTTCTCGAAAATCCGTCCTTTTTTTAAAAATGTACTTTAAACAACAATGATTCTCAATTTATTTTTATTTCAGGACAAAATATGACCTCACCACTATTATCGTTTCACTCTTTATGATTTTATACCCAAATATTCCTTGAAACAAGTTTTGTATTTGTACAGTTGTATTTGATGGTCTTTTTAATGAGTTATGATTTATTAAGATGATCTGCTGGTGAAAGGTAAAATTGAAAGTTTCTAGCCAAAAATGCAGTGCAAAACATATATGAAAACACATTTACATGTACACAAACACAAACATTTTTCTGAATCATCATAAATAACAGCTATTATAACAATAAGGTATACATTTTAAACTACTGACACGGTCATCTGAGTTGTTGGTCATATAAAAATTGGTATGGTATAATTTATTCTAGTTTAAGATGTTATTAAAAGGTAAATCTATGGACTTAAAAATTTTGAGGTGAACTGATAATGTGTATACTGATATGACAAATGTGTAGATGAGCTGAGGGAAATTTGTAAACTGTATAAGTCAAAGGTAGACGAATTGGAGGGACTCAAATGGGACCTGGAGTATGAGACTCTCAGGAAAGAAGCACAGGTACAAAAATGAATGTCAACCACAACAAACCCTCACCACGAAAATATCAAAAACCAAATCTCAATCTCTTTTTCAAAAAAATAACTCTTTCAAACAATCAAAAATGTCCCTTCCTGCCTTTGAGAGAATTTTATTGAGACCCCAAGTATTAATTCGTTCTATATTTTATCTTTATGATAACTGCTCTATTCTATACTTTCGTTTTTATTTTATTTTTTTCACTTTTCAAGCACTCGTTTATCGTTATAAATCAGTCGTTCGTTTATTTCGTGTTTCTCTTTTCTCACATTCTCTCCGCTCCACAAAAAAAGAACACGCTGTTCACTTTACAATTATATATACTACAACACCTTTAATTATCGTGTCTAATTTATACTCTACTCGCCCCTATAATACTTTTCCCGTGGTTGAAACGAGTGTTTCCCTTAGAATGCCAGTTTAGAATACAAAATACTTCAATCTTCGCCCAATTGTTGTGCCTTTGCTGACCCTCCTGACTCTGATCTTCCACTTGGCAGAGACAGTTTCAAAATTATGGTCGTTTATGGACATCGGCCTTGTTCTGGAAATTATTGCTCTTTTTTACTTTTCAAAAAAAGTACAAGAATTTTCAGTTCAGATTATGCGATTCATGAAGAGATTCGTTCTGCCAATTCCCAAAATACAATATTGGCATCAGTTATAATACTTTTTTATCTGTGTTGGCTCTTCCTTGTGGACCCTCTACCCTTTTAATACAAGCAAAATAAGCGAATCCCTTACATATTTCTTAATTTTATGTATATTTTGCTATTATATTATGTTTCCCACATTTATGTTCATTTTTCCCTTGGCTTATTTATTCCAGAACCTATTTTTGAATTTTAAGTGCATATAAAAAGCATTTATTTATTAGCAAGCAGCTCCGTGTCTTTTTTCGTAATGATACATGACCATGTTGACCGTACGGTATGATTCTATATACGGCCCGTATTTTATATGTATTTTTGGTTTAGAAGAATGTCTTCACTGTAGAAAAGCTCTGGTTTTATAAGGTAAAACTTTTAATTTTTGTTTATGGTACAAACAATATATACTGCGCTACGCGTACAATTTTTTAGTGAATTTACACGCATCTCTCTGTCTCTGATGATATGAGAAAGGTGTCTATTCATTTTTTGGGGTATTCCGAGAAAACCTAGAAGAAAGAAAAATGTGTGACGCTGTTAACATCTTATCATTGTTCATAATAATTTTACTGATAACTATTTTATTATTTTAATGGTTTTTCGTTTCTTTTTTGTTTCCTGTGATTTATCATGACAAGCAACCAAACAATACTCTATAAATATCTATCTGTTATGTGTATATCATGTGTAGCGGAGTTGCAGACGATTTGCCGGGAGTATCACGAGAAAATAGTGAGATTAGAGGGTGACAAATATGATCTCGAATGGCAGAGCAGGGTCAAAGATTATGAGGTAAACTACCACTCTTCAAACAACAAAGACAAGCAAAAGCTCTCACAAAAGTAAAAAGAGTTTTAACAAATAATCAAAGACTAGTGTATAAACTTTTGTATTTTTACTATATTGGTTTTTACATATGATTATTGCATCTACTCGACGCGAGTTCTCTGTGATGTCGATTTTTACTATATTTACACAAACAACAACTTTTTTGCTACTATTTTTATATAAAAAATTTACTCATCCTTTTCTTCTTCTTCTTCTCTTCTTCGTAAATCTCTCTATAGACTTTTTAATGGTATGCGCTGCAACATTGGACGTAATGTTTTACTTTTCAAGTATTCCTAAAAATTAATCAGTATTTTAAGCAGGGTTAGGGTTTTTTGCAGGGAGATTTTCATCCGTGTAATGAAAACATTGAAAGTGAAAATTTATCTATAAACTGTTATTGATTCTATATGCGTGGAGTGTTCCATGCGAAAACTGGTGCGAATGGATAAAAGACGGTAGATTCGTTAATTTGTTTATCTATATACTCTTGTATAGTTGCATATTATACAAAACCTTTTTATGATACATTGTCTGTCTTGTACTCTGTGCTATAAACTATATATCTATTTAATTGTTGTAGATGTGTACACATTTTAAAATGCCTACTCTACTCTATTGTTTTTGATGCTCTTATTGTTGGTTATTGTTGTATAGACGATGTTCAGGCGATTTGCAAACAGTATTATGACCGCCTGTATCTTTGCGAGTCACAGAAATGGGATTTGGAATATGAAGTTCGAAAAAGAGATTACGAGGTACTTTTATTTCCAACAACACAACATACCTTTTAATTATATATCTAATGTTGCCCCCTTTTTTCTCTCTACTGCTATTATTTTATTTATTCGTCGCGTGTCAAATCCTTATCATCTTCTTCCCCCGAAAAAAATCAAAACTACCTTTACAATTTCTTTTTTGAAACATGTCCTGTTGTGATGGTATGGAGCTACTATAAAAACAGCTATTTTATATAAAATTAAAACAAAGTGCCAAAAGCTAATTTTATTTGAGCGAAAATAGACTGTAAGCTGGTATAAATGGTGATGATATGATAAATGATAGTGGTGGTGGCAGTAGTATTCTTATTAAGTTAATTGTCTAGTACTTCACTTTATATATTATACAACAAAATGCTAACTACTACACTGCTGCTATATATTTTTTTTACTTCTTATTGCTATAATAATTTATCCAACCAAACACTGCTGCACATCAAGAAAGAATATATTATTATCTCTCAATTAGACTACTCTTACTCCGCATAATAATTACCTGAGTAGGGCTTCTGTTGTCTGAATAATACTTGATGAGTGAGTGAAAGCAAAGACAAAAAAAAATTCTACAAATCGATACAAAAAATTGGTCTCAATAATACGCATTCTACTACTTCTTTACTACACGTCAAAACACACGATTTAATGTACAACTCGCACAAATACAAAACGAGTTTTTATTGCAAGTTATCTTTATGATTTCGTTCTTTTTCGTTACTCACCCTCCGCCCTCAACAAGTTGTTAAAAAACATACATACATTTCCAGCCCCTTTCCACTTTCTTTTTTAAGTTTATCATTTTTTATTTTCGTTTTGTGTTGAGTTCTCATTATTACCACATATTACCATAATTATGATTTCGTTCTTTTTTGTTTACCCTTTCCCTCCACTCTACACACCACCACCAGACCAAATTTTATTACCTGAAAACGATCTATCTACTATTTTAATTATAAAATGAAAAATCAATTTGAAAGTTGAGAAAATAATGGAATCATATGTGACGGATTTCTGTAGAGAATTTTTTTTTCACCAAACACATTCCGTTCTCTTAGGTATATTATTATTTTTTTATTTTTTGTCGTTTTGTACAGTTACTATACAAGGCTTAATTTTTGTATTCTAATAATAATACACGCCATAATATTAAAAATGTAGGCCTTCCTTTGCCTTTGTTGAAAAATTTACAACGATATAGTTTTGTAATTTCATCACAAAAACACAGTAATACTATAATACTCATTTATAGTTGCCCAAACTTTTTTTACAAAGAAAATCTTTTTTTTCTTCCTTTTTTACTCAGAAACGTTAGCCAAAGAAATATAAACTACTTTTTAGTTGTGTGTAAAAGTTTATACATATGTCCGCAACTCTATGCACTCATTGTGCTTTCTTTCTCTTTCCTTTTGAAAAAAAATCTGGTATCATCTTTTCTAAGATCATTGAATGAAGAAGAAAAGGGGGGTCAGCTCATTTCATTATGATGATGACAATATAATTTGGTTGCCGAATACTTTCATAGTCTATCTACACACTTAATAATTAATAATTTCTTGTACATTTAAACACCGTATATCTACCGTATCATCATAATATATTATTATACAATTTGTGTTGTCAGTGTGTCCTATATACTCTTATATATATACACTTTTCTCTCTTTTCTGTAACAAAATATATATCAATCAAACAACAGTATTTGTTTAAGTATCCATTTTTCTTTGTGTTCTAATGGGCTAGCCAAAGTAGTGCAAAAAATATTATTATTTCTCAGCAGCTCTTTTTATTTCACTTCACAAACACACAATCTATATTCTCGTCTTTCTCTTTCCTTTTAATTTTTAGTTTTGATGATGAAAATTGTGTTCTGTCAGAGACGTAACCTCCCAGTGGTCCTTTTGTTTTGTTGTCTATTATTAAATCAAGAAAAGTTTTCTTTTTTATCGAATCTTCCACCACAACTGGACCTTCTTTCATTTCTCTCCTGAAACAAAAAATATTATTGTTTGAGTCTGTGTACTACTTTCTATTCTGTCTTAAGAAAAAGGCCTACATTTTTATAGTTATGCTATATGATTTAATATGCAAGTAATAATTGTTTACAGTTACATGCGTTTTTCTTTCATGCCAAGATGTATAAGCTGCATGAAAATCTTCTTGTATCTTTGTAATCCATTGAAACAATGGTTTTACACGGTATTTCAAGAAGGCGTCACATTTACTTTAATCGTTCTTGCTATTTGTGTCACACATCATGTCATATTCCAAATCCAACAAGTCACTATATATCTCCAGCAGAATTATATTAAATCTCTCAGATGTTTAATGATTAACGGATCTATGAAACGTCTTTTGTTTATTCCGCCTACATAAGAATTTCAGAGGAAATTTTGTTGAATTTGTAGATGCACTGCAAACTATATACTCAAGTTATATTTATGGTACAAAGTAAATTGAATTACAAAAATTTATCACTTTTTGTAGTTGTTCGACAAGAGAATTCTCCCTGCAAAAAAGCTAGCCTATTAGAAACAAGTGTCCTTATGTAAATAAATATCTTTTTTTTCTTCTCAAAAGAATTATATTTTTTTCTCTGGCTAATTCCTACTAATGAAAATAATAACGAGTAATGTATAAGTTTCAAATTTAACAGAGCTTCTTTTTGTTAAGAAGTATTATTTGGAAAAAGAGTATACTTTTGATTGTCACGAGAAGGCTGTATAATAATTAATACCATATATATGAATCTTAACAACTGACATCATGAAGTGATAACGATTCTTCGAATTTGACCTGATCCCCCTTAAATTCTTCAATCAATCTATCGGTTTTAAATTTAAAACGAATTAATTACTTTATTTGATAAAATGTTATGAAACAAAGTATTTTACAAACACAAATTCTTTTACACAAAAAGCTATACATAAACTTTTTTTCACAAATTACTGATTTTACTGTTTTTAAATTAATTTTTTTTTGCTTTTTACTCATTTTTTATATCTTAAAAATATAGTTTTCCTCTTGTAAAAACACACACTCACACAAAAACACATTCACACAATCCAGTAAACAATCGCTATTGTTTAGATAAAAAACTGCAGTGCGACTTGTTAAACCAATTTGATTAATAATGTCAGTGAAAGTATTTTGTGTACTGTACTGTACGTAATTAATAAATGCTCAAATTCGGTCATGTTAGGCACTACATGTATTTCTGTGTAACAAAAACTATATGACAAAAGTTGTGGTTGTTGGTACCGTATTAGTAGTCAATAATTTTACACGTTATACAGAATAAAAATTAGTGGAAATGCTCGCTCGGCAAATCTAATGCATGCGCTGAATGATACAGTCTATATATATCTCTCTATCAACATGTAAAAATGTATTATAATAATTTTAATAGTTTTTCCAAGTGTAACTGTTGTGTACTATATACCTACATTGTATATGACACAAGAATAACAACAGCAAAGACAAAAAACAAATCGACACACTTCTGCTCTAATATCCGCCTATGAATGTTTAAATGACGGAATGAATGGCTCTTTTGAGTTGTTTCTTTAAACAAAACTGGCAATTATCGCGTCATTAATTGTCATCATGTTTTACGGAACAAGCGGTCAAAAAAGTAGTAGCAGCAAAACACACGCTCTTTATTTTTGAACAGTAGCTCTCAATAGCTATTTGAATTTTTGTGTCGGTAGTATCGCCATAAATAATCCCACACACGTAATTATGCGAAATAGTGTAAATACATAAAAATAGCAGTAGAGTATTAATACAAACCTGTAGTCTGTAGTAATGTAGTCGCTATTATGATATCGCAATCTCATTAATAAATTATTGTAATAATTTTTAATTTTCAGTAGTGTTAGAACTCGCACAAGTTGTTCTTAATATACGGAGCCGAATTGGTAGCGAAAAATGTAATACCGTAAATCATGCTTTTCGTGCAAATTAATGATGTACATACAGCCGTTTAAAAATGGGCAAGTAATGTGTATATATAAAAAATGTTATGTAAAAAGCACAATTATATATGAAAAAGGAATTATGGAAGCTGTGCTGCTGTTGTAAGTATAATGTTTAATTTGCTTTTTATACGACAATAATAACTTCAATCGCAAGCTTTTTATAATTTTTTTTATCATTTTCATCAGCTTGGATCTAAACTTTTGTCCAATATTGAATTTAAGCTTATCATGTCGCATTGTGCCCCTTAAAACCAGCCTTGCGCAACCTGCCGATAATGCTTTCTCCTCATTTTTTCTGTGTACCAATTAAGATTGTCTTGTCTAGCATGAGAATTTATATGAAACAATGCTTAAGATTAATTTTGGTGTGGCTTATTCACTTCCTGTCACATTGCCATTTTAACAAGAATTTCTTAGCTTTGGTTTCACCTAAGAGGAGAAGGAAAGCATATTCCAGAGAATAAGTATTTATCCGATATCCTTTTACTCTGTACAGATTTATGTTGCCACAAAAGCTCGCAGCATCAAGTTCTCTGAAGGAATGCTTTCTTTCTCCAGTCGAGTCACATTTACTACCTACCCTACAATCGCCGTGTTTCATGATATTATGAGCGTTTTAAGTAATCTTGATGTTCTTGCTCCCATATTCCTTCTAGATCAACGAACTCAATATCCAGGTCAATGATCTGCGCGGCAAATTGTAAGTTCTGAAGTGTTCCACTTTCTATTACTGTGAAATTATAGTATTATATAGTAGTATGCGTCATGGGGAGAACTGAGACAAATGATAACTTTTCCTTTTGCGTCTTGCAGCGTGAAACCTACCCTGAAGAAGGTGTCCAAGTACGAGAACAAGTTTGCCAAGCTCCAGAAGAAGGCTGCCGAGTTCAACTTCCGTAACCAACTGAAGCAGGTGAAGAAGAAGGAGTTCACCATGGATGAAGATGGCAAGAAGGAAGGTGAAGGCAAACCTGACTGGTCCAAGGGAAAGAAGGAGGCAGAAGCTGAGGCGGAATAAATCATTGCTAGTTAATTTGTACCATCTAAATTTTAAATTAATTATTTACATTTTAAAATCAAACATCAAAACTATAGCCTCCTATTGTGCTAAGCAATCTATAATATCTTATGTAAATAAAAAACTATTTCCGTTTCAATTTTCAACATCATTCTATATCTACCAATAAAACAATATTATCCAACTATTCATCAGAATATAACGTTATTTGAGAAAAAAATGCCGAGAAATGATTAATGACTTATTCTAGCACGGGAAACAATCTACTTTAATTTCAACAAGTACTTCTTTAACACAATTAAAAAATGAACGTGTAAAATGACTATATATTCTCTACAGACACAAATTTTTACAGTCAATCACAATCGGGCAAACACATTCTCTCGAATCTCTTTTTATTTCATCGACTACTTGACTTTTAGTATGTGACCTCAACAAACAATTTTTTAATGATGCGAGATAATTTGATGAGCTATTTCTAAATGCTATTTTCTTTTTTCGAGGATGAGAGAGCCTTGTACTGTGTATATTAATTAATTGACAATATATATGATAAGGATGACTTAATAACTAAATATTCTACTGAGATATGTTTTTAAAATACTATATTCCAAAAAAGTACCATTGGCTTCAGTTGCAAATAATAATGTAGGTCTTCTTTTACTATTACTGCAATTTACTGTTATTAATGATAAAATTATAAGTTATATGATTGATTATTATATGATCACTTGTAAGTGTTGTATATATCCTGACTAAAAACTGATGATGATAACAGACAAAAAATGAAGGAAGCAAAACTGAAAAAAATAAACACGTAGATGATGATGATGGTTAAAAAATATATTCATTTTGAAGGATAAAATACTTATAAAACTAAATGGTAGTCAAAAAATCTAAAGGCTACTCGTGGTCATGCATAAATATTGATTGTTCTTCTCGATTTTTTGATTGTTTCTCTGTATTTGCTAACGTATAAGATGAATGAGAAGAAATAAAAGTATGTTGGTCGGATTTTACCAGTCAAAAAACGTCCTGTTCATGGAGAAAAGGTTTGGCTTGCATATGAATTTAGAGGAGAAAGTCATGTTACATAACAGTACATAGTACGTACACACATATATTTTCTCAAAATCATTTTTTATTACAAACAAATCACATTTATTATCGTGTCTTGCTTGGATTACGCACTTAAGCAATGCATGATTCTCATGACTTTGGTTTAAGATTGGAGTATATAGTAGATCCACGTGGAACAGAATAAGTCCGGGTATATGTACATACTATAGTATATATTATATTACAATATTACTTTCCTTAACATTGTGCAATTGGAATTTTGCTTCTCTTGTGATTTTCTATAATAAAGTCATTTTTATATCCAATATCAAGGAGTAAACACCAGATCATCTTTGAGGTGACCCTGAAGGTAAGAAATTTTCTAGTCGAATGAAATATTTTAGCAGTCCTCGCTGTTATATTTTAATGTAAAGGCTTCTTTGGGTCTCCTAACTTTTATTGGAATCATTACAAAAGATTGTTACACATATAAATAAGCATGGAGTTCATTGCTCGGCTTCTCCTCAGCTATTTGCTGCTTACATGCTGGACGAAACCATACACCAAAGGAAGATAAAGCTTTTTTTGTACAATTGCTGACTTTAGACATTATATGATTAATACACGATTTCACAAAACAGAAGAAAAGTTTATATAATATTGAGTAAGCAAGATATTTATATATTTCTGCGCTACAAAATAAAACAAAATGGACTAGTAAATCATGAATAATTACATTCTTAGACTTTAACAGATTTTATACCAAAACAATATTAACTTTTGCCTTTCCCGATGAAGCTTATCATTTCATTCTTCATTCAACAAGGATTTATCAACTAACTTTAATAGTCTGTTGTATTCTTACTAAATATTCATGAGCGATAGGAAATCATTTTTACATTTTTATCCTGCGCGTTGTTTCATAAATTAAAGTAGTCACGATATTATGACCAAAGATTCAAGATGACAATATGATTATTGTTTATGCATCATTATTACCTTTAGTCAATAGCTGCCTTTTACAATTAGTGCTTAGCTTAAAATTAAATGATCTGCTGATTTTACAACGATGTGATCAAATTACCTCAACTTACAACAATCAGCAAGTAAGATTTAATACAAAAAAGATCACAAAGCATGAGGCTGATCCGTTGATCATCAAAAGTTAATACTTGATTCGTTTTCTAGTTGCAGAGCAAAAACGAATTGCAGACTGAAATCATGTCGGGTCGATGTTACTCCCGTTCCCCATTACGCTTAACAAATATATCACAAACAGATACGCACCAAACTTTCAACAACAAAAGCAATAACCAATAATCAACTTTAAATGAAATTGACTCGACCATACTCTTCAGCAGGTACAACCAACGGTTGCAGCAATCATCATCACCCATTTTTGCCTACTGCACTCTTGAGAAAGTGGTATTGAATTTGATGTAGGATTAAAATTTTAAAGTGGATAAAATAGACATAGAATTATTCACTAATAAAAATTATTATTTCTTCTATAAATATCCGTAATGCCGCAGTCCACAACAAAATTTCTCCCGTTTATATACGTACGTACATCCAACATACTAAATTAAATTCAAATATGGTTTCTATATATTAATATTTTGGATTTTAATCTATAAACCACTATTAACAAACGAAAAATACGTTAAAAGCCTATAGGAACATTACAAATATCTTAGCCATATCGACTCCGCTGTCGTAAAGTGTGCAGAGCATCACATGAAGGTAGACTCATTTCACGAGCTTGACGCTGCATGTCATCATCACCAAAATTTTTCGCTCTCCATATCATATGCTCCTGTATGAAAGGACACAAAATACTGCGTATAAATTATGTTATCAGATTTTTATATAATACTTTGATCGTTTGATCAAGAAAGCGCACCTTATAGTTCCTCTGTTTATAGCACTCATTACGAAGATTTGTTATGTATTCTTCCTCGATAGCAGATTCCATACGACGAAGGTTCCCTTGAAAGTCTGTTGTGAATGTTTCCTTTACATAGTATGGCACGTCTAAATCGGTCGTTGTCCTTTTTACGTTATACCTGTAACAAAAAGATAATTATTGTTAGTTTAGCAGTTTTTTCTGATACTTTCACAACTGAACTTTCAATTTTCTTGTGCGACTTGCTTTTGTGTCCTTGTCAAAGAATATGTTGGATCCGAAACAAAGAAGGATGACACGAGTGTAACAAGAATAAAGAAGAGAATAGGAAGGATTTGGAGGGCAACGGTTACATTATTGCCTTCAGCTTGTCCTTGGCCACCATCCTGTTGATGAGAATGATAGTAGTATCGCGTTCTTCTACCTCCGCTGCTGGTGTACACTGTTCCTGAAGGGAAACCTCCCCCAAAGAACATGTTGAACAAGTCTTCTGCAGTCATCTCACTCTCGAACCCGCGTGTATACGCGTACTGACTTTGCCTGTGAGAAGACGACGATGGAGATGATTGTGGAGAGTCAGCACCATAAAGATCATACTGTTTCCTCTTCTCGGGGTCGCTTAAAATTGCAAAGGCATTTCCAATAGCTTTAAAAGCCTCGGCAGCACCAGGCGCTTTGTTCTTGTCTGGATGAAACTGGAGCGCTAATTTTCTATAAGCTTTCTTCAAATCCGTGTCAGTGGCCTCTTTTGAAACGCCTAGGATTTCGTAGTAATCTTTTGAAGACTTGATTCTGCAATGATAGGATATAACCCAATATTAGACAAAAATAATATAACTTTAATGTGTGGAGAGGGATTTTTTCACATTACTTTTTTACACAATCCGATTGATCCTGTGTGTACTCGGGTCCACTGGCACTGGATTTGGTTCCAGATGCAGAGGGTTCACTATTCTTTCGAGAGGGGGGTGGCTGTGGAACGCTGCTTCTCCGTCTTGCTGAACTTTCTCCACTGGCTGTGGATTCCCCTAACTTACTTAGCAGCGCTAACAAGTCTACAAAGAAAAATAAACAGTGATCTCAACGATTAGAATCGAATAAATCGAGATATTTAATAACGTTCTTTATCCATAAATGCATACCTTGGGCTTTCTGCGTAGGATATAACCTTTCTGCCTTCTTCAGTAATCTTTCAGCTTTCGCTCTATCTCCACTGTTAAAGCTCTGTTCGGCAAGGTCAATGCAGCGATACGCCTCATCTTTGTTACCCTCCATCATTTTTAAACCGGGGACTTGTATAAAATTCTTAAACTATTCAAACAATTTATTCACTACTTCCCACTATTCACACAGTCAAATTCACTTGTTCTCCTAATTCCAGTTTCATTATCGCTTGTGTGACATTTTTTTAAACGACTGAAATGGGCACAAAGGTTTTCATCCGTAATTGGTGTAGTAGTTGTCACGACGTTCATTCACTTACTATATGGTTGACTTCCGCCCAAAATTCATCAGTGCCAATAACACATGAGAGGGATCAGCGCAGTACTTATCGGTGGTGTTCTATTTTCCGAGCTTTGTTTATCCATGCACCCAGCAGTGATCAATGCTGAAATATTATGTGAGCACGCACAAAAACACCTTTTTCCCCAGTACACCAGCTAGGAGGAGTAGTAGCCTTGCTCGATTTGCTTCTTTCTGCGAAATCCCCTCTCTCTTGCCTTGTCGTCTTGTCTTTGGCCAATCTATTTTTAGACATAAAATATCAAAGAGACAATCAGAGAGACAATAATGAGATTATTGGAAGCTTTTGTACATGTGTACATGAAGCGTGACTACTGCGATGAAGACTATACAGTTTCTTGCACTCCGTTTTTTACAATTTCTACTATTTCTCTGTCTGGAGGCTCAAAACATACGGTTTAAAATCGCACCTTTCCTCCCAAATCACATATAAGCACTTATAATACTTGTACTAATATCAGGTACAGTCACAAATTGACAATGCACAAGTTACACTTCCAAAATTACTCATCTTAAAAAATGATTACACAAAAGTGCCCTACTTAACATTTATTATATAAAAAATTCTCTAAATGCATTAATTTACTCATTACTTCATCTACGTGGACATTGATCGATTTTCCCCGTGTAGTTTCCTCCACATTATAAAATACACCTCACTTCTCAGGAGTGAAAGCGACTTTTCCACCACCACAGTAGTCTGAAGAAAGGCAATTCAAATCACACTAATTTTAGTAAACAAAATGGTTCTTTTATGCTGATTATTACTACGGCTTTACCTGCTGCTTTCACAATTTATTGTCCACGTACTTTAGATGCATTATGAGTATATACCCTTCATGCAAGATTAAAATGGAGCAATGATGAATGATGTTAATAAATTTACGAGGAAAATGTATTATGAGCAGCTGACCACAACCCAACCTTTTTGATAGTACTTCTTCCTATGCATTAGCAGTCATGCAATGTAAAACGGTATGTCTTTTGTTGCCCCTTTTTTGACTATGTGATTTATGGAATTATATTTAGGCTCATGTGCAGACACACAAGAATGCAAGTACACTTTTGTAAAAATGCTCACATTGCGATGCACAAATCAATCTTTGTGTGGAATTCTGCTCTGGCTGCTGGGCTGGAGATTGGAGTTAATTATTGCATCCTCATCCTTCAGATTTGACTACCAGATTTCCCCTTCTTACATTCCCAGTAGCAGATCATCTCATTTTTAATTAAGCCACAACACACTCATCCTCAGTCGTAATCATCATCTTACTTACCCACTGCACTCCACACATTCGCTTACAAGCTAGTTAACAGTACATGTAAAATGTATACAGATTCATAGAAGAACTCATTCTTATCTTATAACTCAGTCTTCTTCTCAGCAATAAGAGTAGGAGTACGTGTAAAAATAAATTGATAATCATGCTGATTGCTGGCTGACTGTTTTACAGCCTTAACATAACATTCAAGGTTGAGTTATGCTGGCGATATTATTATCCTTCAAGGAATGTTGGTACACATACATATATGTAGACCCAGACGCACATGCATAATCTTTGTGTGGAGATATATTGTGCATCATGAATTGTGAATGAAGATTTAAATATTGATGATACACATGTAGTGAGCAACACAGAAACTCCTTCACAGCAATTATAGTCGTCAGTAGAGAGCTTTTCATATTTATACAAAGATGTTCCTTAAAAATTACACACGTCTGCATACACGTGTGTGTAACTGAATATGAAATATGAAAATATTCATATCATCATTTATTATTACACATACAAGTTGTACGTAGATTTAGTGTGGAAGCCAAATGTAATCTATCAAAAAGATACGCATATTGTTCAAGTAAGTTACAAGTCCCATTTGATTTGGGCGTAATGTGCTTGTATGTATTCATGTGACGCAATTTGTTATATGAACATGGCTATCACATCGAAGTCTCCTCAATTCATTGTATCATAATTATTGATAGTTCTGAAACTGAACCTACCATGATGCTGATGCTATTTTGTTATGTTAGTTTAGCTGCATCTAAAAAATTTAATGATTTTGGGTACTATTCGGTTGGGCTGCTCGTTGGACCTATAAAAGACATGTACAACTCATCTCGTACATTTCCGTTCTGGCAATATTATCATCAACTTTTGTTTTTTTTCCGGTTGCAGTCATCAACCATGCAAAGTAGAGGCTGGACAAATTTTGCATTTTTCAATCCAAATGAAATGAACGTCAATGGAAGAAATGTAATTGTAATTAGAACGGGGCAAAGCGAAACAGATTTTCCGGTCGATTACAAAGTGTGTTTCTTGCTTTTTAAATTAAAGGGTTGAAAGTCATCAGTCATCAGGCAGGCTAGATAGTTTATTATACACTTTGATGAATAAACTGCTAAATTGCATGTAAATGTACAAAAACATCGCATTTTGCACCATCTATACAAACTCATTCAAAAACTAAATTCACTGAATTATTGTAAAAGCGTTTTTTAATTTAGAGAAAAGCAACATGCCTCCAATATTTTCAATGGTTGGAAGTGAATACAACTAGCAAATAACAAGTTACTAGAATAAGTTGGTATAAGTATTATGGCGTTTTATCCGTTTTCTTTCATTATGCACCAGTTCAATGGCATGTTTATGTGTTATGCAACAATCTAGAAACAAAGGCGTTTGCAGACTTCAAAGCAATTTCATGTAATGTGCATTTGCATTGCCATTTGCCAAAAATCAAATAACGCCTGCCACTGCCAGACATTAGACATCATTCGCGGCATGAAGCACTTTATCGTGATGACTCCTTCGGATCTCCTTAGGAGATTCTCCTAAACAAAGCATAATCCAATCCTAAAATCTAATTCAATACAAGAAACCCGACCAGACAGATAGACTGTCATAGTCCGTCACCAGACTCAAATGACTGGACAAAAAAACATATCCCTATCCCTACCCTTTCATAAACAAGATCGCCGAAGAAGACACCTTTCAAAAGTGGTTTCGCATCCTATTTTCCTCATTCTGCATATCACCCCGATTTACACATACAAACCCAATCTATTCCACAATAACCCTTCTTCCAAGTAACTCCAATCCTCTCTATTCTTATCCATCCCAAAAGACAAGACAAGACACCCTGATATCATAACATAACGATATCCAATCCTCCTCTCTCCTCAATCCGATTATCATCATCTCATTTCTTGTCATCCTCAGAAACTCACCAGAGCAAATCGTCTCTCCGCTAAAAAAAAACTGCGAGAAAGCCAAAGAAAAACAATTTATTGCGTAAGCCCACCACAATCCATCTACTAATGTCTACACACACATGATGTTCCGACCGACAGAGAGATAAAAAAAAATCCCAAAGGTAAAAACAAGTGAGGGAATTACAAAGAGAGAATATTCCAGCAGTCTCGATATGCTACTAGACCATTTTTTTCTCATAGGTCCCTTCTCATAATATGCATAGGTAAATAGGTGGTTTTCAGACACACAGTCATGCATACACTTTTCATTCATGTCTTTTTTTGAGTCAGCTCATCGTCACATCATCCTCCTCGTCTCAAATCATTTTTCAGAGGCTGATCTTCATCTAGTTCATATCATTTACACTGAATGACGACGTGACCTTAAAAAAAATTTGCACTGTGTGTGGTCCTAGTGGAGAGAGGGTTGTCTGCTTTCCTGGAGCATGCTCCAATATAGGAGGGAAATGAGGTGTAAGTAGAGATTTGCACGGGACACTTGAACTGTTTACGACTTTCCACCTGAGAGTGAGAGAGGTGAGAGGAGGCAGAGAGGTGAACTTAATAATCGGGGATTGTCGGGTAGCATGGAAAAAAAATATTATCCAGGCTGGTTTGTTTACGCAATATCGAAATAAAATGCAAACAAGGGAGAAAACTGAGGTGCATGATGACATTCTCCAGAAGCAGCAGAGAAGGATAAGTGACAGCAGGGACGAGTCTTAATATATTTTGGGTGCAGGTGCTTTAAAGGATTATTAGTAGTGTTAAAGGTGCTGCATGAAAAGTGCTTTAAAGACAGAAAACAATGAGGTGGGGATTTGACGGTCAGCGGTGAGATCGGTTAGTGCGCATTCACAAGTGGGGGAGGAAGGAGCATAGAAAATTGAAACTTCGCTAATTCCGTAATTGTAAGTTTAAATATTTTGAAGCATAGAATTAAAATGAATTGCACGTGTGAAAGTGTGAAGTTTCGATGTTGTTGAGGATGATGAGGGATGTTCTCAATTGCGTTGTTCATTGTTGGCTAAAGTTCCCATAGGGCTTGCCCCTATATATTGTTTCGAACAAATAATAATGATGCTCGTCATTTTCTTAAATCAGAGCAAAATGAGTTTGTGGATGTTTAATAAGTTTTAGAGCAATGCAAACTGCTAAATGCTTTTTATGTAATTTAATGAATGGCCTGTGTGTTTTTTTGTTTTCAGAAAGATACCGACATGAAGACGATAAGATAAAATCGACGCACTAATCTCTGCGTACGTTTTCTGATATTATTATCAACTTTCCTTTTGCCAAACATTTCTTCTGAGGGAGACTCCTAGTTCTGTGATTAACAATTTGGAGGAATGAGTCAGCAATTGAATTGTCGTGACCCGTTCTTCAGTAGTGCGTTTAATTTGCCGACCTAACAGGACAGGAGCAGTATTTTTATGGACATGGAATACTCATCACATGAAATGATGGATGTATCATCATCTCAAACGCCATCTCAAAATCATACAGTTAATGACACTGACATGCCGTCACAAGGTAGTTCGAAAAGTCAGGATAAAGAGGACGGCGCAGACTCGGATGAAAGCTTATCAGTAGCTGTTCAGACAAAGCATATACTCGGATGGGGAAGTACCGTAAACGGGGAGCTTGGCCTCGGTGGAATTGAGGAAGACTCTGTGGATACCCCCACAAAAATTAGTTTCGTTCGTAAAATTAGGACCGTAGCCTGCGGGGAGTCCCACACAATATTTGTTCTTCATGATGGTACCTTATGGAGCTGTGGTTGCAACGATCATGGACAACTGGGTCATGACAAATGTCGCACGCGTCCAGAGCAAGTCGAGGGTTTGACTGGAAGACAAATCGTAGCAGTTAGTGCCGGATATGCGCATAATTTAGCTATTGATAGCTGGGGTACTCTGTTTAGTTGGGGCAGTGATAGTCATGGACAGCTGGGCCAGCAACTTGAACCCAACGGCGAGAAGTTGGTAAACAGACCAAAAATAGTCAAGTCAATGGCAACGAAAACGGTGGTCCAGGTGGCTGCTGGTTTCTTCCATTCTGTGGTGCTCACCAGTGCCGGAGAGATCTACACCTGTGGCTCCAACAG
>JAQIXX010000572.1:0-54407 GCA_034700605.1 Willowsia nigromaculata | reverse complement strand
CCCCGTCTGTGTGGGTACTCGGCTGGGCGTCAGAACAAATCTGGCGTTCCTTCCCAAAATACATACATACATACAACCACAAAGAATGAAAATAAATGAAAACAGGGAATGGCATGGTGGTAAAAAAATAAATACATATAAGAACTGTGCATTTACACTTGCAGATATATTCACACAAGATTTTAAAACTATATTGCATTATTTTTCAAGCGAGAAATAAGAAGTGTGTCACTGTCTCCGCTTTTATGGATAGACAGTGAGAGTGAGAGAAAGAGAATGCGAGAAAGATAGATGGAAAGAGCGAGAGACCACACCAAACGGGCAAAGCAACAGTGTGCTTTTCCTTCTTTCCCCTTTCATGAATTTTCTCCACCTAGTAGAAAAAAAGTCATTTCAGAATCAGTAGTGCAACTACTTACTGCACAAGTATGTTCTGCTCTCATCATTTCTCTTTCTTTCTTGTAAAACTTTTTTTTTTTGCCTTTTCCTTTCTCAATTTAAAAAATGCGGAGAAAAGAAATAGACGAGGCGAGAAGAGTCTACCTAAATGCACAAAAAACTAAAGACTTTTCACACCACATCTCATTTTGCTCTTTTTCCCTTACTTATTATTACTCTTTATTATTTTTAAAGAGAAAGAAAAGTCCATCGTCGGGTTTTTTTCTTTCTCGAGCTACAAAATATTTTCAACATTACTCCTCTAAAATAATAATATGTAGAAATGCTGTAAAACTACCAATGTTTCAAGGTTTCTCATATTAAAATCCAACGCAAAAGAAATGGAGCAAGATCCCATCACAAAATACCTTTCTGGTCTTCTTAAAAGACTTGGCTACGTTTTTCACTATTGCTGCAACAGCGAAAACAACTGAATCCCAATTTTCCATAAAAACCACACATATCATCTCCCTTCTTCCGTCTGGGGGAAGAAAGTCTCTCGTTGTTGGAAATACTCAAGGCAAACTATCCTTGGTTGCTGGTGGTACGCTATGTGGTCTGGTTTGATGATAAAATGGGAAAAAGTAGGAAAAAGGAAAAACAGTAGCAGTTTAGTCGACGGTCGTGGTCTGGTCTCTAGTCTTATGGTCTCACATGCATTCTCTTATTTCACGCTCTCCTTCATCATCATCACTCTCTCTTCTCATCTCTTACTATTATTGCATGTATTACATTAGCTTGCTTTCATCTGCCATGCTGATTTCATTCCAGCAACAGCGGAAGCAAGCTGTGCGAGAGAGAGAAAACTAGGCAATAATAGTAACATGCAAAAGACGCCATTGCTGCCATATCAAAGGATCACGTTCATACATTTCCCTTTATCCACACTCCAGGCCAAAACAGTATCACAACTCCATTGTGGAACATTGTTAGTACACCTCAACACATCACATGTTCTCCTCTTAAAATTCTTGATATAGATTATTATTACCACTATTGGATGCATAACTATTATTGCACATTCTGCCACATTCACGTACTTACGGTAATACACAATGTACATGGTACACATTTCATCGTATGGCTGTACTGCTAACTTCTTACCAAAGAAAGATAATCATCATTCATTCTCGTCATCTTCATCCTCCTCATACAGATGATCATATTAAATGTAATGTAGCGAGACCATAAAAATATAGCGTAATATAATAAGCGACATCGACAAGACAAGAGAGAGAAACACTCTCTGCACTCAGGTCCCAGAATAATGGCAAAAAAGTGAGGAGCAGCCGCGATGTGCGAAAAAATGATTAGATGAGAAGACGGGAATAAGACGACGGGAGTAACATGCATAACCATATATTACATCCCGAAAATAACAGATCTTCAGCTATATAATACTTGATTCTATCTATCCACTTGCCATTTATGTATGCCATCATAATCATTAAAATCCGCAACATTGTACATCCAAGTTATAATAAATAACGGGAAAACAAGTATCAAAACTCAACAGCTACTTTTACTTTGGCCTGTAAAATAAAATGTGATAGAACACAAGTTGTTCTCTCAAGTTGACATCGCTTTTGCAAAAAAATTAGCACAAGATGGGATATTATTCTCTTATGCAAGAAAAATATTATGGGCATGTTCGTTTCTACAATTCAATTGAAATAAAATAAGCAAATGCGAGAGTATACAGGTCGACCTGTCATCGAAAGCCTCCCAATACACTCTTCTTTGAAATCATGGCAGAAAATAGCATTCTTAAAATACGTGTGCTCATGCATGCAAGAATATTTTGTTTACGTGTTACACAAAAACAAGCAAGCGTACATATACTCTAAAAAAGCAAGACACAATCACATTAAATGTTTCTCCTTCTAGGAAGACAAACATAAACACATTATATGGTGGAATATAAGAAGGAAAAAAAAGTTTATATTTGCTTTATTGTGATTTCTTGATGATATAGCTGTATAGAAAACGCAAGCATCATCAACATCATCAGACCACCACCACACATGCAAAAGGAGAGAATACGGTGCATTTAGTGAAGATGTACGTAGCGACTCATCTATGCAAAAAATTTATGTGATGTTGATGTGAAGTAAAAAAGCTGTAATAATAATGATATAAAAAATAAATTGTGCTTAAAAAATGCAAGAAGAGAGTTTATATGAATGAAGAATATGCATTGATGTGCCTATTTATATAATGTATAGAAGCATATAGATTTTCTGTTATTGTGTGTGACTGACTTGAGCACACTTGCACACACACTCATTCTGCAGTCAGCAGTCCTCTTCTCAAATTTTTCGCTCATTCTTCTTCGTCGTCTTCTCTCAACTTCTTCTTCTGATCCTTGTTCACTAAACGTTGCTGGCAGCATATGTGATGTGAGTGCATATGCTTTTATATGACTATTAAACATTATACCATATCCGAGCCACATAACAATATACATTTAAGTGTGGAATATGAGTATTTTACTGCCTACAAACAAGCTCTCATATTATATTTATATGGCTCTTTGCCTGCCATTCATATACATTTTTAGAGGCTACTAGTGTTGTTGTAAGCCATCAGACTAGGTTTCCGCTACGCTAACTCGCTTTATTACATATATGTTTTGACTGCTGAGTGCTGAATTGAATATGTGTCTCGTAAGGTAATATTATATTTTCTGTGTCCAAATACATTCATAAAATTTGTGTTTATAGGGAAGAACAGATACTCGAGTAAATTTGTTGTAGTAGTAGTATTCATGCACATTTTACTTGTCCTGTGTGTTGAGTAAAGTTAGAGTAAATTGCCTATATTGCATATACCTACATACACAAGATATAACTTGGCTCTTCTCTTAAACGCTGACGACGACTGCTACGAGCAAGCAGTAAGTAGAAGGAGAGAAGGATTCCCATTTTTCCGACGGCTCCTCTTCTCCACATCCACAGCTTTCGACTTCCAAGAGTTCCAGAGAGTCGACTTTACTACTACTTCAACTATAAACTCTTCCTATATATTAGTGTCCGTGTTTGTGCATATACGTGTGTGGCTCTGCCGCTGAGAACAGAGTACATAAATAGTGAGCAGAATATGAGACCAAAAACCTGCCTACATTTTATTTACCAAGTAGGAACGAAAAGAAAAACCTGTATACCTAGTGGCATTCGTAATACGAGGAATAGAGAATGAGAACTAAAAAGGCACACTGATTCATTCCGATTTTTTTCCTTCTTCGCCTTTTCTTCCAACATTTTATTCATCATAGTATATATTCACCATTCACCGACCACTGCCACCGTTTCATGTTTGTTTCTCCTTCAACTACCCAGACTACTTGTGTTACTGCTTCTCTGGATTGGATTCGAGCTATGGCTTGGTTTTTGCTCTTGCGACTTGTTCAGTGCTCCTGGTCTGGTTGGTGAATTTTTTTTTCTGTGAATAAAAAACACAGTTTTCGTATTTCTCACTCTCGCCTCTCTGCCTGCCTGGTATACATACTCATACATACTCTCACCCGTGTATTTTTTTCTTTATCCTCTGGCTCCTCGTCAGCAGACTCACAGCTTTTATTTTCGTAGTAGCAGAACAACAGCAGAATTCCATACACTGAACTTGTCTTTGCTGTTATTGTTGTTTCGTGTACTTAAAAATATATACCTAATGCGAAAATGTACATGGCAAAAAGAAGTAAGCAGATTTGGAGAGAAAAAATACAAAATGTTGTGAAACCACACTATTCCGCCACAAGCAAAAGAAGAGCGACGAGTTGAAAGGACGGAAACAGAGCAGAATATTTTTTTTTTGAAAAATAAAAGGAAAGCAGATTCTCCAGAGACAAGGGAGAAAGGTTTTCTTTCCATGTTCCACTTTTTTCACAAGCAAACACCAGCCGAGTGAGTAAGAGGTGCTATGGCTTTGGTGCTTTGCTGGAGGAGACGCAGAGAGCTGGAGAAGTTTTGGAGAAAATGATGAGCATGGTAGGTGGTGGCAGTATGACGGGCTGTTTTACTATTATTATTGTTTTTATACGAGGGTTAAATGGCAAGATAAATGCATTATGTATAAAGCAAAGAGAGAGGAACTACTCAGAGGTTCATAATAATCTTTATATTTTTGCCGAGTTCCTGCAAAAAAAAAAGAAATGCAGCACAGTAGTAATAGCAGTTGTCAGAGAATTGTCTGGATGATGGTGATGATGATAGTAATGATCATTATGATCAACACACAAAAGAAGATAGCACGAGTAATAAAGAAAAACCGCTGTGTACTCCAATGTCACTTAATCCAAGTTTAGCTGTATAACGTTTCATTTTTTATGTGTGAGTGTCTGTCTACATGTGTCTCCAACCATTACACATAATAATAATATCTTATCATGATGATATCATCATTTGTAACAGTACTTTTCTCTCTCTCTCTGTTATCAATGTTCCGCTCAGCCAGTGTTTCCCCACTATATTAAGATACATATGGTATTTTGATGATGATGAGCTCAACACCAAAAGACCAGACCATTCTCTTCTGTACAGACTGGATAGGTATTTCTATAAAAGAAAAGATTCACAATAGCTGTTGTGGTGCTGTGTATGGAAGGAGGTTGGAAGTTGGAACATGGAAACTGTGCTTCGCTAGCGAGTGCTCATATTTTTCCCCATCTTCGCTTCCAGCGTAAAAGTAGAGGATATACACATTTTTTGCCTGCCCGGCTGTGTTCCATATCTATCTTGCATGCATATAAAATTCTTATAGTCTCTATGTATCAATAGTAGTAATATTTGTACATGTTGGAGAGTTTTTGGAGTAGTCCATATATTTTTCTCTCTGTATTTATATATATTGTATCATCTCTACCATTCCTTTTAAATTGTTTAACAGGTGCACAGGGCTCTAGAGAGGACTTGTACTTTTCCTCCACCGACTCAGCCGTTGTGTTTTAGTTGTTGTGGCGGATGTGAACGTGCTAGTAGTACTACTGCTCTTGGTTCTTCGTCTTCATCATCTTGTTGCTCCTGTTGTCCTGCTACAATCCACTTCTTTCTCTTTCCTCCACAAACACTGGAGAAAGAGAGGTCATAATAATGATAGTTATTCCAAAACAAGACTAACACACAACTAGAGCAAACACAGCACATCAAATTTACCTTCCAAAATAGTCGTCTTTTCTCTTCTCGCCGACTGGATAATCATAATGATCATGATGATCATCAAGAAAACAACAACGGAAATTGCGAGAGAAAAACTATAAATAAAAAAGGGAAAAGTACTAGAGAACTTTGTCTACAGGTACTACTACCCGTTTATGCACAAAAAGCCGAAATTTGCGAAACTAGTGGAGTATATATCGTCCATTATCATTGAGAGAAAGAGCGTTTATGTTGTTTTGGAACATGGACTAGTGGAGTGTGAACAGTAAAAAATTTATTCCAGTAGTGTTTGCACACAAAATGAACAAGAATAATAACAGTAATAATTCTTTATCAAAACACACACACAACGGTTTTTGCTCTTGAGGAGTGCACAAGTGTAGTATTTATTTTCTCTGTGAGAAAAGGGACTTCAAGATGAGGGGAAAAGGTCCAGAACAGTAGTTCTAGTTTTTTTCCGACTCTCCGCATTTATTAAATTATGCACTAATTCAATCATTTATTTAGTGACTACAACTCCATGAACGCTCATGTTCATGTGTTGCGCACATCTCGAATAAGTGAGTAGTCTATTATGGAGTGATGACGTGAAAAACTGTTACACAAATATGTTTATTTTCGGACAAGTATTTGCACTAGTGAGTTATTCCGTTAAAGATTAAATGAATCAACTCTTTAAGTCAATGGAGATTTCGTTTATAAAAAATGGAAACTTGTGTGCAAAGTGCTTCCACACACGGTTTGGAATATATTATTTAAGTCGACAGGAGAGAAGGAAGTTCTCAAGTGACGCTTTTTGCGGTTTCTAATGTAAATAGGAAAAAAATAATGAGACAACATATCCGTGATAGTTGTCTGGATTGTATTTGCTTTGGGTGGACGTATTATATATCCTGCTTGCTCGTTACAGCAAGAATTGACCGCAATTTTGAGATTATTTTTTATAAATAAACTTTTCTACGGTAAGGAGAGCAGAGCTCATCCACAGGGGCATGTAACGCTCAAGAAAATAAGAGGACAGCCAAGTGTGTCATCATCGTGTCATTGACAGAAAGAGGAAAGAACGATATAGCAGTTTATCAGAGTAAATAATTTGTTGCGGGCTTGTTGATTGATGTTGAGAGTGAGAGCCGAGTTATTATTAATCAAGGAGCTCATCCGCCGGAATTATTGTTATTGAGTTGCAAAAAAAACAATAACTACTGCTTCCCACCTTTAATCAACAGGAACAAAAGCTTGTAAGAGCTTAGCCTCATCATTTGATTAAAGGTTTGGTGTTGTAATGTAGTTTATTAGTAGCGTACAAAACCGAGTTACTTCTAAAATCTAGTACAATCTTCCTATCTATATATCATAAGCAAATATAGAATCCTGTGTGTAACATACACTCTGATATACATTTAGTATTTTTAAGTGGCAAGTGGTTGGGGTGTCACCTTAATTGAATAAAAGTCATTTTAAGTGGCGTTGACAGCTTTTCCACCACGTCTTCTCACTCCATTACTATTATTTCCAAGCTCTTGAAGAAGAAGGCTGAGGAAGCCTTTTACACTGAATTCCCGGGTATCTTCCCACCTGCAATCATATACATATAAAGCATTGTACGTGTGTCGGTACACAAGTTCCCGTGATCTTCATTATTATATTGCTTCTCACAACACACACGCCAGCAAACAAATAGCCGTAGACACACGGAGAAAGCCTATTGACATCATTCTCAGAAGGTGGCAACAAAAGAGAGGTAAGTTATTTTGGAAAGCTTTTCACTGTTTAAGCATTTTGAAAGGGAAGTTGTGGTAGGAGAAAGGAGAGAGATCATTCCAATGCATCAACAAAACATGGATTTGCCAACTAGACTAGACCATGGGCAAGTGTCAGGGGTCAGCAACTCAATAAGTAATAAATCATGTTAGGTTAAAAAGGAAACGGAAATATTTTGTCAAAACAGTGGAGATGTAGTTGGAAACTGTGTGTAGGTTACATTGTTCCAGGTAAAAAAGGGAGTAACAAGATGAACTTTTTAACGAGGTCTTTCATCTGCCGACAGAAAAATTCAAGGATACTTTCTGAGAAACCTTCAGTCTAGTCTGGAGTCAATTTAATTTACCTTGGACAAATTGTTCCTGTTATTCCTGTACATGTGTACTTCGTAGTAGCCTAAAATTACTACATTTTTTCAAAGAAGAGTTGACGAATTCCAGATACGAAAAATTTCACATCATTATGATTACAACCATTAAGTTTTATTGCTTTGCAAATATAAGCTAATTCAAGTGGAAAGATATGACGATCACATATATGGAGTATAGTAATTTTGAATGTGTTGAAAGCATACGATGTAAAGAAAAGCGGAGGTGGTGAGAATACCTCGAGTAGATGTGCAAAAAAAAATATTTTCATAAACTGCATAATAAGCACATAAAGTATTATGAATGTTGAGTATCTATGACCTGTGTAGTTGCGAGGTTTTCATGAGTGGGATGCTTTATTTTGCATAAAATGAGAAAAAAGGTTATTTGCTTCGTTTTTTTCTGCAAAATGATATTTAGTCAGATAGGCCAGACAATTTTTATGCCTCGTAGGCCAACTACTGCATCATGAAATCCCATACATCTTTTTCGTACACATGTGATCTTTTCTACTTCTGTGTACAAACATATGGAAAGATATAAAGATGCATTTCTGCTCGATTTTTATACAAGTCAAAATATTTATCGTTTTATGCTCTGGTTCAACTTTTATGCTTTATTATTATGGCTCTTCACCTGCTGCTGCACTTTTGCACTTCCTTCTCCTCTTCATCGAAACAGACAGACAGACATTTAAAAGTGAGAATTTTTCACAGACTGTTTGCAAAGTAGCCGCAAAGTCATCAAACACATCGTATATTTTTATTTGAAGTATGCACCACCATTTCATACTAAAACAGATAAGTGGTCTGCTTCTATAAACATAAGTTTCAAAGATAACTTTCAAGGTATGCACCACCATTTGGTCAAGGACAATCGTCCAATCCAACATCGATAACAAATTAGCAATCTTGAGAGAAGTAGTAGAAATAGAATGTATTTTCATCTTGTCTAGTTTGTTTTGTTTCACGAATGACGCAAGCAAAATACATAGATTAATTGATACGATAATTTTAGCTTTCATTCATGTTTGTTTCCATCTATTTGCAATTCCCCTGTCTCTGGGTTCGTGAGACAATAAATAATTCAACGAGAGCATTTCTCCATCCTCCTCTAACTTGTGCAGAATCATCACATTTGTGTATATAAAGAGAGAAGATGTTTCTCCTGAGAGGAGGAACTCCTACGAAGCAAAAAATTGTAGATAAAACAGGGGCACATGATGATAAACCTTTTTATATAAAAAAAATCGTCCACAAAGTGTTTTGTTCCGACATGTAAAATGTAGGTTATAAGAACATTCTGTCTCTCGGTGTGTGGTGGGAAAATAAAGAGCAGAAAAAGTGAGATCAGTTGAGAAGAAACAGTAACAGAAACCATGTGCATAGGGAAACATATATACCTACATTCTGTTTTCGGCAAACGGCCAGAAAAAAAACTACATGGAAAGCCGGATGTTATATAGCTTTACAATGTATCCATCCACATAACCGAAAAATGCCAGTGTACATGAAAACACTGAAAGCGGAAAAAATCCTGCAGCGTTTGCTTCTTATATACTCTTTTTATCCATTCTGTTTGTTTGTGTCTGGACTGGATATAAAAAAGTTTACCAGACAAGAAAGAAAATTGCATTATCTTTCCTTTTTTTTACTCATTTTCGTCTTGTTTGAATGTACGCAATATTACGACACGCCACCCATATCGCGCCAGCAGGAAGACACGAAAAGAGTTCAGTAAATTATGTACAGTTTATTTCTTTCGGCGAATGTGAAATAAATTTGTTTAAAGAAAGCAGCATTCTTTATTTAGCATTTTTCCACTATTTATTTTCATTTTGGTGTTTTATGCTGAATTTAATTATTTCCATTCCACTAATATCCACAGGACGGGGTTTTCCTACGTGTGCGTTGCGCTTTAAAGTTTATTGCATTTTTTAAATGTTATCATCACAGTGTGTTGAATGGCAAGGCCACAGTGACTCGTCGTACGATATGATGATGTTGACGATGACATTGGTTCATTTTGAAAGGAAGCTTTACGCATTTAGGGTTTTTACTCATTTTTTACTATTATGGGAAGGATTTGTAGTGAGTTTTTTTTCAGAGCGAGAAGTCATGTATGACTGTGTAAGCACGTACTAATCATCATCATTAGTTTAACTGTCTGTCTTGTCGGTCTTGTCTCTCACTCAAACATATACATAACTTGTCCCTCAAATCTTTTTCATTTGAATTTTATTAATTTTCATTTTATGAAAGAATTCGTGCGTTTTTTCTCTCTCTCGCTCCTGATGATGATGAAATAGCAGAATTTGGCGAGTGGTCATAAATCAAATCGCATATTCTTTGCGTTTTTACACATGAAAGTTATCTCTGTATTGTGTCTGTCTTTGTCCGTCGGTTGTTTTTCTATTTTGAAAGGACGAGACACTAAAAGCAGAAAATCATAATCCTATCAAAAACGTGTATCTTGTTTTGGTAGTTTTTTATTCATTTGCAGCTCTCTTGTCTTCTTCTTCTTCATCAGATATGTCAGTGGAGAGCTCTGTGAGATATAATATTAATGGTGCTATGCTCTTGTTATGCTGGCATGTATGTCTGTCGTTCTCTTCGTATTATTATTTGATCATGTAAAACATCATGTTAAACAAACAAGATCTGACACCTTTACTTTTGCCATATTTATTTAGACATTGTGAATCAAAATGTAAATATAATTTGGTTTTCAATGCATTTGTATGTATGGAGTATTAGATTGTATGTGCAAACAATCTAATATAACATTTAGGGTGAGATTTCTAATACGAGATCACAGGGTTTTGAAACTCGGATCAAAATTTTGCCATAGCGAAATACATTAGATGATCTTGAGCCGAGTATAATCCGGCTTTGATCTCGTATTAGAAATGTGACCCTTAATATTATAAAAATATGCATTGATTGTATATCTTTTATATAAACACAGTAATTGTTTCGTTTATATGGATCGTTATTGTGTTGCGGGTTGTTCTAGTCTGTGTGTTTGATCGGAAGGAGTCTCATTCTGACACTTGTTCTCTTTTGACAGCGTCACTCATCCAACCAGTGCAAAATGCATTAATAACTTTCTACACTGTTCATACTAATAACTACAGCAGTTGTTTAAGAAGAGAGAAAATCTGCAAAAAAGGAGTGATCCAGCGGAGAAGCTCTATGAAAAACTTATTTTCGCTCTGATGGCTCCAATTCAGTCAGCTATTCTTGTCTTGTTCGTACATAATACCGAGAGAGTCGTCAGTCACTCAGCATTATTATTAATGCATCATCTAACTTTGCCTTGCTTATTACTGTTATTTTTAAATAATTAATGCACCTAAACTGGCCATGTGGATTGGTGGAGTGGGGTGCCAAGAAGGAGGAAAAAAATGAAGGAGAGAAAGAAGGCAGGAGCTATCATGTAGATAGACAGCTAGGCAAAAAGCGTACTACTCCGTATGACAAGCGTTCTTAATTTTTGACAGAAAAATGGAACATTCTAGAAAAGCAAGCTATTCACATACAACACCTATATACCTACTCACCATTATCATCATCGGCCATAACTTGCTAAAAAAAATTATTTTTGCGCATATATACTGCGATGATGATGGATGCATGTGTGATGCATCATTTTGCTTTTCGCAAGCTTTTAGGTATGATATAGGTAGATGGTCATGTGATAAAGTGAATCTATTCTTTAAATATTTTATCTATCAACTAACTATGCAAAAACGCATGCTTTACTGGCATTAGTACTCGCAGCAGGGAGAGGACTAGTAGTTCTGCTGTCAGAAAGAGGCAACTTCCTTTTTATTAATTTATTGCAGCTGTGTATTTCACGTCCAATCCATTTCATGTCTACATTTATTAATGTGCATCATGCATATCCATAAGTGCACACATAAAAAACAAAATGTGTATTCATTTTTTGTTTGCTATCTGCCGGTGGTTGGTTGGCAGGTAGGTAGGTAGTCTCCTTTAAAAATGTAATCACTGGCAAGAATAGAAGCAATTTAAGAAAGAGTAGCAATAAGGAATCAAGATGGTCATAAAAATGCGAATATTATCATGATTGTTGTACCGCGCGCCGGTTCGAGAGAAAGGGTACAGACAGAGCATTCATAGGTGGAGATTGTCGAAAAACCTTCAAAAAGTAATTACTGTTCAATGATTATCACTACAAATAGGTGTTGTACTGTCTTGTCATTGATATAAATGATGTTGTGATGATGTATGCACTTTGTGGGCTGATGATTTTGCCGCAAATTACGCTTCCTTTGTTGTATATCGTGTTGTACTATAATTTGCCAAGAGTGAATGAGCAATTTGGAAGTAAAATGTAGGCTTACTTGGAATTAATCAGGAGCCAAATTGGCTGATAGATTTTTGTAGGCAACAACATCATAACATAATAATAGAGCGAGTTTTCTATTGTAATCGAATATTCATGTATTTCGGGCATGTAAATTTGTAAAAGGGTATTGATTGTTTGTTAGTTCCTTCCCAAAATAAAACGGTAAAATGAATTTACATTGATTGCATTTTTCTATTTATGTACATCCTGATGAAAATGAACTCATACAAGGGATAATAATAACCCAAACAAGTAATTAAAAGTCTGAAAATAACTGAATTTGAATTTTTATTTTTCAATTACTGATTTATTGCAAATTGCTTCGTCGTTGATCGATAATGCTACCGATATCCTTCCCATTGGTCACTGGCATATATACTTCATATACTTTCTATTCTCTAGTTGCTCGCTCGTGTCGATCCTTTAACCACCAGTCATAAATTATTATTGGAGAACTATTAAATTCTCTAATTTATCAGCCAGTCTGCTCGCATGCGTACGTGCTATACTTATGCATAGACACTTTAACTCAAGGATATCCATAACCGTCTTATTAGTTGGACCGCACGTTCATAACCAGCAGGACAACAAATCATCGTTGAAGTATCTTGAAATATTTGGTTTCGCTTTTCATAAATTTTTTATCTTCTCGCTATTTCACTATTCAAGTTTGGATGCTCTATTATGCAAGCAAATCATTAGGTTTTCAAAGTAGTTTTTTGAGTTTGGTTAAAAGTATAATAGCACACATTTGTTTACTTTTTTAGTGCTTATATGACAAAAGTGTGCTTAAACACATCAGCAAACACATTTTCACAGTGTGGAAAATAATTATCCATAACCGTTCTCATAATAATATATTATCATGCCGAATTCCATGTTGGCTTTAGCCGAATAGATTGTAAAAGATACTGCAACACCAACACCCTCCGCACACACTCATTAAATCTAAGTAGTAAGTAGCTCGCTAAAACATTCGCAATAAAATATCACGCGTGAGGAAAACCATGCTCGTTATTCTTTTTATTGATATTTAATTTATTACTCCCCTCGCTTATTTGTCATAACAAGTGTAGTAGTTAACGAAAATGAGTGCGTTTTGAATTTTACAACAAAGACAAATAATAGAGAATTATTATGCTCCGATATTAAAAAATATTTTAGCATGCAATTTTTTTCTGCTGGCTCAAAGTTGAAACTTGAGAGGAAACTCACGTGCGTTTTGGTAAGCGTAAAAAACAAGGCACGTACTCAACATTATTCTGTTTTATAGTTATGTCGTGTCACAAAAGCTATAGGCCCCTCTCCTTAAAGAACTCTCTTTATCCATGGAATAGACGATTAGACTATTCTAAAAAGAGGGTAAATGAGGAGAATTAATGATGCAGATGATGATGCGAGCAGAAGCATTAATGCTTTTAGAACCTCTTCAATAAAATGCGAATGCGTGTTGCTTGCCAGTATGGAGATGGAAACTTGAGATTTGCTAGCCAGTAAGTAATTTTTCTTATCAGCTACGAATAAGATTAAGGAAGAGCTTCTGATGTTGATTACAGCTACTAATTGTCTTCTCGTATCCTGTCGTTTATCAAATATCGTAAGATAAGCTTTTAGTCACCTCGCAATAGTCGCGATAAAATGTAATTTAATGAGTATATTGTCGAGAGTAAATCATTTGGAAATTGTTGGTCGCAGTAGCTCCATTTTCATTAAATTCACAGTATTGTCGTGTTAAGATACATTTGCAGTAATTGCACGATTAGTGCAGTCATATAATATAGTATTTGAGTATCAAATAACTACCATTTATTTTCAAGACACATTCCAGCAAACATGAAACTCGAATTTCTTTTCCTTAAAGATGAATAGCCTATAGTAAACTGACTACCAACACTTTGTCAACTTTCAGCAAGAAATACTCGATCTGTTACTTGTACAGAATCAATAATCATAGACGACCTTCGTACCAACTACTACTGCAATTAGCAAGCTATAATTAAAAAGATACGAGAGAAAAATTATTGCGAATACATTTACAAGCCAATAAACTATTCAGTGTTTATTTTTTGAAGAATTCAAATCAGCCTTGGAAAGTTTAACCTTCAGGAATCACGCTGATTTTCCATTTTATTTCCTTTTAGCCATGTTCAATATTTTCTCAGCGTTGGTGTATTTTTTTTACCAATATTCTATTCTTTGACGTTGAAAAATAAACTGCTTCCAAAAATACACTCTATTAAGCAAACTGTGCCCCAGTCGGCAGCAGCAGGGGATACAAGTGATATTATTTGGTTCACGTTAGTCTCCTAATTTTATGATAGCACATGCATTTTCCACATCACTCATTCATATGAAATGGAAATACTACGGTGAAATATGTAGTTTGGATTGGGAGTGCAAAAAGGCATGTAAAAGTGGTTCTAAAATATTCATCCTTGACAGGGGACACCCTGTATTTTTCTCTTTTTGAAATGTTGAGAGCTCAACAAATTGTATGATAAATTAGGAAACAAGCTTAATTCAAACTCCCTTGAACTGGGAGCATAAAGCATAGAATATTCAGAGGGAGCTGTATAATACACACAGTATATTTTGCAGAATAAAAGAAACCCATCTTGGGAAAGGGAGAAGAATGAAAGAAAATTACTTAAATATTCTGTTTCAAAAGGTTTTTAATGTTACATTACAGAATTATGCATACATAAATAAGTAATTTAGCGTATTCTTTGCTATTATACTTGCTTTGCTATTGTCCTTTAGAAATAGACGCTTCTCTGAATCCTAATAGTCGTCTGCTATTTGTGTACCTAACTGTTCATTCCTTATCCAGCTGCTCCTGACACATGAATTTTAAAAAGGGCAACTTTTGATGTGTGAGTGAAGTAAAAGTGGAAAATTTTCAAGAGTGAGTTCTCAGCACAAAGAAAAAGAGGTTGGGAGGGGATGTGGAAGAGGAGGGGAAAGGCAACAATGCTCACCAGAGAAAGTTTTTTTCTTTTTCTTTTGGTGAGAATCATAATACTGTGTAACATTAACTGTTCTATGGCATCTTGCTGAGTGCCCAGGTCTGTGTGCTTATGCCGTTTTTTCCTACGAAGAAAAACAATAAAAAAGTTGAAGTCTTTGGTTGGTTTGTCTTCGTTTGAAGAGACAAATAAGTTTCATTTGTTGAAGGTTATTGTTATTTCATTACTTATTATTATTATTCCCTTTTTCTAGTCACAAAGATTTCCAGCCTTTTCTTGACTACCTCTTCTTGCTTTAATTGATTTTCTTGATAATCACTTTCTAAGACGCATTTCAAAACTGAGTTTCCCTTTGAATATTTAAAACTCTTTTTGCTTTAAAAACTTATTCCGATTCTTGCTTTCATCAACCTGTCCAATTTTGTTAGTTTTTAATGCTTATGCAGGTGACTAGTGATTTAAGGCTTCCTTGAAAGTAGGATCATGCAAGCGTACAGATTTTAAGACTGTTTTTACGGAAAATGTTATCCTGTCCTGATTCGGTTTTGGTCTGAGCCCTGTCCTCTCCTAAAGCCGTGGCCTGCTGAGATGATGCTGAGTGCTGTCTCTTGTTAGGGGTATTACAGTAATAATCTATTTAAAAGCATAGCTCGGCCTTAATATTATTATTAAATCTGGTTTATGTCATGAGGTTTAGTTTATCCTTTCATGCTGCCTACCTTTCCACTTTCCCTCACTCATCATCAAAGTAAAAAATGAAATTTGAACGAGCTTAAGCAAATCACATCCCATCAACCATACATCTTTCCCAAGTAATGTATCTCCCTTCTTCTGTCATGCTCTCCAAAAAAGGATTTTTCTCTTTATGGCGATGTGATGAAGATACCTTCATTTTCCTTCAGCAGCGTTTGCAAATTCTATCATCATCATCCTCATCATCATCAACAGCGAAGCTTTATCCTGCTGCTCACCATCATCATCATCATCTTTTCATACAAACAAAATTCTATAATACTCTCTCGACCTCTCCTCGTCCATCTCGTTGGCCTTCCATTTTTTCCCATCATCATCCACATTACTGCAACCTTTCTCAGCTTTCCCTATATCTTCTCATATAACTTTGTGTTCCACATGAGATAACCTGTTTTCTCTCCGACTTTGCTTTGCATTACCATCAGTATGAAAGAAGAGGAAAGAGCCATTAATATTGTCAAACTTTATTTTTCTGGCGAGTGCAAAAAAAAGTAGCAAGATAGAAAACTGAACTCTCAGGTGAAATGTTCGGAATGTGTTGGGACATATGAGCCATATCCATTCCAAAAATATCCATTCTGGAGTCTTGTGAAGATATGGTATTACAGAAAAGATGGAAAAGATGCCAACATATTCGCGGTGATAGAAGAAAAGTAGAAAACCAGCAGGAGGAGGAAAAGGGGAGATAAAGATAAATGTGATGACGATGGTGATATGATATGTTGTTGATGTTTCCAAACCAAAACCACTAACTGATGTTGATGTAGGCAAAGTTCCTAAAATTAGCTTGCCTACATGCTGAGAAGCAGAAGAAAACTTTTCTTTCATATGTAAATAATATGTTCATCTCCAATTCAATCCGTTTTTTACACTTTTTCTACTCCTGAACTGGACCCCATGTGTTGTCTGTTTTTATAGCTCTCACCCTTTGCCACATCACGTTATTTTTGGAGGTTATACGAGAAACTCTTTTTTTGTTTACTTTAACAAACGACCCATCGTTTCATCATCATGATCGTTAAGTGATGCTTCTACAGTACAGTTGGTTT
Organism: Willowsia nigromaculata; assembly: GCA_034700605.1. Lineage (NCBI taxonomy): Eukaryota > Metazoa > Arthropoda > Collembola > Entomobryomorpha > Entomobryidae > Willowsia > Willowsia nigromaculata. The sequence continues at coordinate 37,545 of JAQIXX010000572.1, read as the reverse complement.
CTTCATCTACAAAAAAAATGTTTTCCCGTCCTGGAGAACTTTACCTTCTCAAACTGCTATTTGTAGAGCAAAAAAGAAATGTGCAAAAGTTTCTCAGAGAGAAAAACTTTCAGGGGAATGGTTTCCGCTTCATGCTGCAGAAACCTGGATGCAATTTTTGCACAAAAAACTTACACATATTATTTTGGTACAAAGATTATGAGTATTATGACCAACACGGGTGGACCCAGCTTGTACTAATTCGGGTACAATATACATTTTGTTAGCATGTAAAAAGCATAGATTTTAAATACATGCTATATGTATGTTCTATATAAAAATATAAGTGAAATTTGATGAGACACGTTATTTAGAAAATACTTCAGTTAGAAACATGTACTTGTAAAATCCTCATTTTGTGTATGCTCAGTAGCAGCAAAATGCAACTTATGTTCTTTTGTTTGTTTTTCTACTAATGCTAAAAACAACGATTATGGTTTCGAGCAAACTTGAGTACACAGAGAGATGTTGTTGCTTCTCTACTGCTCATGTTGATGATGACATTTCCACTACTTTTAATATTACAAAATAGCTCTTATGTTGAGCTTCTTCTAAAAGTTGAATAAATTAGCATAGCTAAACTAATCTAATGTAATTGGAAGTTGTGTAGTAGGAAAATGTTGTAGTGTTTGTTCTCATTACTTTTCCCTCTCTCTCTCTCTCTCATCTCGAATATGTTTCATTAAAACAGTGCCCAGAGTCAGAGATTGCTGCTGTTGTTGCAGATAAAGCCATCAGACGGGAAGTAGTCATCATCATGATGTTGATAATCATAGAATCATGATGAGCCTCGTCCAAATATATTTACAAAGAGTAAGAGACTCCAACTACAAAAAAATTCAGCTTATATACCTGTACCTACCAAGTACTAACGTAAGAGACATATGAGAGATTAGAAAATGTTGAGCCAAACTTACAAACAAACGTCAGGTTGTTCAGTTGCTCCGTATAAAAAATACTTATTAAAATACAAGAATAGACATTTTTACTTAAATAAAATGTACACATTGCTTGTGTGGTATGTGTCATAGTCATAATTCAAGTTTTAAAATCATTGTGTACATACGTCAGTATTCTTTCTCGCTAAATTTCTATTACGTTCGTTATTGAAATAATAAGATAATGCTAATATGTTGAGTGGTGCGTCAAGAGCGATGAGCGCAGAAGAGAACACCAAGTTTTCAGCTAGAGAGATTACAATTTTGCAGAGTGGATTCTGTAAGTGCGCGAGCCAAAAAAAGCTCAACTACATACATTGTAATATTTTGGAACACAAAAGAATAATTTTATTACGTCTGGATAGGTTACAGTAATGTATAGGCATATAGACGGGGGAAATTCATTATGCATTATTATGAATGAAAAAAATCTGCTCCTGCTGCTGGCTGGCTTAACTCTGCAGTTTCCTTTTAAAATAGTTTTTTCCATAAGTAGTACAGCTCATGTGAGCTTTTTTTGCGTACTTGTTTGTACGAAAGCACCTGCATTGTGCCTAGAAATTTCGGTGAACTGAGCAGGGATCAGTTTTTTATGAAGGTAAGCGGGAACAAAACGAGAAATAAGGGATGAGGGGTAAAGCTTTTGGCTCGAGGAAGGGAAAAAAGCAATATTTTATGATTCTGCCCAGGGAAATAATATGTTATTATGAACAAGTTGAAAATGCACCTGTAAGCAAGTTTATTTTAACAGTGGGAAGGCTATATATATTAATATTATAAAGTAAATGTGCAGCGGGTGAAAATATTTTATTATGTTTATTTATTTACTTTCTTCGGGCTCAGATTCGCTCTTTTAGGATTCCGCATGATTGCTTTTCTGTGGGAAAAGTTTGTGTTTTAGCAGAGGAAAAAATGAATTAGCCATAAAAATGAAATGATCATTCAAAGTTTATGCAAACATGGTTTTATGAAAGCACATGTTTTCTCCTGTTTGTTGATCGTGATAATGATTAGGTTTTTATGGGAGCCAGCGTGTGCAGAAAAGTATGCAGTGTGTCAATTTAAAAAGCAACGGTAGAAAGTTTGAAGCGAGCAAAAGTTTGAACATTTTTTATGTTTTATTTATTACCAGCATATTATGTGTCTCTCCAAATATATATGAAGGTAGAGTAGAGTCCAAGAAAAATAAGCAGAGTATATAGTATGTATCTATATCCCTTTTTCCTCTTTAGTGGTTTGGTTGGCTGTGTTTGCGCTGGCAGTATCCTTTTTATTATTTTTTGCTATTTATTTTGGAACCAAATGCAACTCTCCCTCCTTTTGAAGATCACTCGATATGATCAACAAGAGATAGAAGAAAAGAGCTCGAGAGTGACGTGACGATCTGCTCGGATGATGGATAATACGAATAATATGTGGATAGGCAAAACTGACTACTGTTTGCTGGGTGGCTTTGCTTTTGATTCAGATTTATATTTTATACCACGGCACGGACATATTGACGGATGGACTTTGTAGAAATTCTCATATATTTACGTCGTATTATATGTTATCGTAAATTCACTGTATAGAAAATATATGCTCATGTTATGTAAAGTCATCAAAAGGATGGGAGAAGAGCGCAGTGAAGAGAGAAAAACGGATTGTGAGAAAGAGCTAGCGTCACGCTAAAAACCCTTTTCATTTCAACAGCAGCAAAAGCATGTCCACCCGTGTAGCAGCAGCAGAAAAGCTTTGCAGTTGCCTGTTGGCAACTCTGAGAAGACACAAGAGGACACGACTAAAGGCCAAATGTTTGGAATATAAAACACTTTTATGGATATTATTTGTCTCCACTGATAAGTAAGATGGAATAGTGAGGACTTCCTGGAATCGAATCTAGCATAAACGCTTGTGTGTACACAAGATTTCCTCCCAATAAAAATATAAAGGATCTCCACTTATGACACACGAGATTATTTTCGTTTTCGTACACGTAAGGGAAGTTGACGGAACGCTGCATGGAAAAGAACTTTTTTGAGAGAAGCATCTTTCATCTGGCTTTGCCCGAAGATTTAAAACTGAAATGCTTGTCTAATGGCTATATATGTATGTACATTAATATTTTCAAAAGGTTGCATCCATATATGAAGACATGTAGGATCAAGAGCAGAAGGTTTTTGATGGCTGATGCATAATAATAATATGATGTCTCCATATCCAACCTATTCCACGAAGATAAGGGGCTTTGTCACTCATCCATGTTGAGAGTAAAGTAGTAGTTCGTATTGTACCATAGCATCGTCACGCTCGCTGGCTGGAATACTTATTACTTAGGGAGGGATCGACTTACGAATAAGTAATAATAAAAGCACTATAAATAGAAATGCATGTTCCCAGTTTGGGTACACAGCAAAATGTATACGGAGTTGTTCTCTTTTGTCGTCTTAAATATTTTTGAGAAAGGATCTATCCTGCTGCTGCTATCAGGAACGAACACAGAGTCAGAGAAAAGGAGATGGAAATGCGAATATTGGATTGGGTACATCTTTTTTGAGGCAGTAAATTTTCACTTTTTACAACTTAACTTTGAACACGAGATCTAAAAGGAAATGATCATTTCCAATGATGGATTTCCCATTTAGAGGAAAACTACGATGATCATCATCTCTGATATGGGAGAAAGTTGGAGAAAGTAGAAGAAAGGAAAAATGGGCGACAGATATGGACATGCATATAGACTTTGCCAGAGAGATTCCTGAGGAGAAAGCGAGGAGAAAAAATGATGATCAAGATTTTGTATGACGTTTACTTGCGTTAGGGAAGACGAAAAAAGAAATGAAAACTGGAAAGCTCCTATCCTTTTTTAACATTTGTCTGTTCATCAGCATCCAAAAACAAGGGATTTTTTCTTTGAAAAACGGATTCTTTTTCTGTGCTGCTCAATTCTTTCCATATATTCTGGAATTTTTGTTGGTGGGACACTGGAAATTGGATGGGAAAGAATGGAAAGGAACGGGAAACGGGACGAGCAATATGATGATGTGAGCGTCATATTGCTATCATCGTCATCCTTCATGATGCCATTCCATGCCTATAAAATGTTCACTAGAATTCCATCATATTATCATGCGTGTACAATTTATTTTTTGATGTAGAGAGAAAGAGAGACGGAATGATGGAACATAAAAGAAAGACAAGAGGGGTATAACAAGGGAGAGAAGAAAAGAGAGAAAAAAGGACAGTCGAGTGGTAGGGTGATCAAAAGGAAATGCTTGAGATGATAATAATGAATATAGATGGAAACTTACAGAAAAAAAACAAGAAATTTCTTTGTACCTCTGCTGCTCCACTCTGTAAACTGTAAACAAGTAGGCACCCTTAAGAGTATACACATACAAATGCCATTTTTATTTGTCAAAAGGAACTGAAGGAGAGAAAAATAATTATAGGTTCATTGCAAAATATATAATGATGATGATGTAATCGTATGTTATGTCTTGAATTTATATTTGTTATCAACAAGGAGTTTATTTTGGAATACAAAGACTTCATGCAAAAACGGCTAGTCCGAGATCACTATATTGATCAAAATGATTTTTCTTCAAAGTTCCTTTTGTGCTGTTTGGGTTGCCTTTTTACTTTCTTAGAATGGATTTGGTACATTTTTGTTGTATGAACAAGAAAGTGTTTTATATGAGCACTTTGACTTTGTCTGTTATACATTACGTCTAAAGATTACAGATCATTGTATTATCCTTTTCCTCATCAAGGTAATCTAGAACTACATATAGGATTGTGTTCAGTACAAGGTCGAATTCTTTTATTTTTGTATACATACATACAACCCATTATCATAATAGTAATTTGTTTTCTCCACTTTGTTCCCTTTCTAAGAAAAGAAATGAATTTTAACCATAGAATTCAGATATTAGCGCGTGTATACCTGAGCTATAAGATATCAAAACTAATAAAATGTACTCCATTCGATTCCATCTTTGAACTCCGCCTTTCACTATAGATCACATCATGTGTAAAGTACATTCACACTAACAACATTACTACTACTCCAACCAAAAATAACTTGACTCACTTTCTTCTATGGATTATTTTGCTTAGTTTGCTGTTTTTACTCTATTCTATTTTATGGTTATTCTTATTATTATTGAAGATGAGAAAAAAAGTGTAGGTAAGAATAAGTAAGTAGAAGAAAGTGTGTATGTACACAAAGCTGCTGTATATGAACAAATAATATAGTGGAGCATTAGTATATTATGTAGGCAAAGAGTGAAAGTAGTGAAAGAGGAAAGTAGCCGAGTTGAGAAGATGGAGAGAAAGTTTATGTAGTTGAACTTCACTTTGTTCGAGGACGTCGTTTTTGTACCTTGTGTGTGCACAAACTGTATACACACTCACAACAACGCGAACTCAGAGAAAGAGTCCAAGATCTATCAGTCAAGTCATTGTTGCACAATATTATGATAGTTTAGTGTAGTTTTTTAGAGCCTTAATACCACTTCTTTTTCTTTCTCCTCTCTGCTAACACACTTTTTTCAAGATTGGCAATACTTTCAAGTAAAAAAGGAATGATGATGAACGGCTGAATTGGATTTTTTAGTGGATACTTCTAGCTGGATAGATAGAGAGTTCTACTATAGAGGATGAGGTTGATGATGAAGAAGAAGAAGACAAGACAGATTCAATAATCTTTAATAGCATTTTTTTCGTTGTATTGAGTATTGTATTTATTTTCATTGCGTCTTTCAGCAATTGCTACTCGCTTCTCTGTCTGGCTTTGGCATATCGCTTATTTCAGAGTCTCAAAGACAGGTACTCGTGCAGAGCTATTATGCTTCGCAGTATATTTTGAAATAACAAAAAAAATGTAAGACCATCAAGAAGAAGAAAGGGTTGTGTGGATTGGATGCTGGTCTGGTCGGGTTTTGGTATGTGCCGTGTGTGGATGGCATAGATAGTAGAGAAGAATGAGAGAACACAATGGATAGATTGGTACGAGAGTAGGAAGTAAGGGAGAAAGCGCTCATTTCTTTCTCAGCCATATTTATACGTTTTCTTTTCTTCTCTCTCGATTTTCATAAATATCTTATGAGGCTCTTCATGAGGAAGAAAAAGTAGAGGGATTTTCCATCCTCTTATATTTATGATATGATATGAAGTATTAAGGAATAATATGTAGTATTTGTGCTCACTCATGGAGAAATAATAGGTTGTGTAGGTGTATCATATCATAATGCAATTCCAGTAATACCACCACCACCACCACGCCATCATATCCTGCTGGCTGGTTTGGTTGGCAATAATAATCAAAAGGCAGTCAAGATTGTTCATCATGAGGAAGGGGATGATTGAGTACAGCACATTATAAATTACGTCAGAGAGAATGGAAAATGTAATGTACCTTGGCTGACTCACGGATAGATGATAAATGACAGGGAAGGACAGAGACGGAGAAAAAAAAAGAATTCAGCGAGGTGACTTCCCCACACAGGTCTGAATTGAATTGAGGTCACATTCTTCTGTCTGCTAGACTTGTGGTCAGCCTACCTGGTTTATTCGAGTGTGTGGAGTAGCCTATGCTTTTATGATTCTGATTTTTTTCATGAGTTTGTTTTTATCTCGGTTTTCATACGATTACCAAATAAGAAAACATGCATTCCTATAATCTACCGTAGTCTTCTGTTAGGTACATGCTTTCTCAAACCCGTCATTACCGTTTTTCGTTCTTGTCGTCACGTATGTCCTTGATGTTTTCATCTCAGATTTTCTACCATTCCATGTTGAAATTTTTTCATTTATTCACGATTTTCCCATTTGATATTTCTGGTTTTAACAATAATCAAATTAACTTCGTTTCATTGCATCATCTTCTTAAGTGACATGGGCAGGTTTAAAGTTACGCCTACTCTCATCTGCTACATCTGATGACTCAAGTAAAACTGGTGAATTCTGGTTTGGCTTATGAATCCGAGTTATTATTTATTATTATTACCATCATTATGATACTGTTACAGTGCACGTTTAACTATCAGCACTGGTGTAGTACGTGTTCAGATTCGATCATGTTACAGACTAAATGACATTTTCTGGGTTTCTCGAGCTTTTAACTAATAAATTAGGTTTTGTACATCTGAGCCAATAATACTATGTGTGTGGTGTTGTGTGTCGAGTGAAAGCAGTGGAGAAAGTTGGAGAGAGGCTCAAGTAACAAGAAAGGGTAAAAGATGATGATGTCTCGCTGTCTTCTTTTTGGCAAAGGAGACATGCTTGCTTTGCCCCTTTTTCTGAAGGAATTAGTGTCTTCTAGTTTCTTCCCGTGTTTTGCCATAATATGTGACGTGATGTAGACTTGGAGAAACTACACCGCGAAAATTGTGGATGTAGCATTCAGTCAAGGTAAAAGTATAGCTTTGCATGCATACGGTTGAGTTGAGTAGTTTTGGTGGAAAAGAAGGAGAAATGTGTATAGTAGCGGCTTAATTGAATGTGCACATAGAGAAGCACTTTAGAAATGTCAGGTTTAATCAGTGTCTTGTCTTCTTTGGAGAAAGAGGGAGCTCATGGGGCTCGTCGTCGTCGTCCTCCTCAACAGCAGCATCTCGGCTTGCTTTTTTAAAAGAAGGAGAATATAAATAGTGGTAAGGTTTGAGGATACATATTTATATGTGTAGGTTACTAGCTACACAGCTTTCTATCGCCGGAGAGCAACAACTGTTGACTCTTTTTATTTTACTGTATATTCTCTATGTGTGTACTCCTGTCGCTCTGTTTTATCTCCTCAATGAGTGGTGTAGTTGGCATTTGTGGGATGTGGCTACTTGGTGAAGAAAATCACAAAATATGCGGAATTCTCCATGCCCTCAATAAGGCACTGTAGTACAAGCGCAGCTCTGTTTAATATGGAATGTCACCTTTTTAGATTATTTTTTGACACTATCAAAATAGGAGTTCTAAACAGACGTGATGAATTATTCTTAAAAGATATTTTTAACAGAACGAGTGAATGAAAAGGAAAGCACTTGAGAAATTACATTATCATTATTCTCTTGTTCCCCTCATCGAATGGCTGCATCGTCTTTTATTGTTTAAAAGATTTGTAGACGATACATTTATATTGATCTTCTAAAAAGTAAAGCTGATTGAACTTCCATTCTCTTTTCTATGTGTCTTTGTCTCTATCTCATCACAGCATCTATCCCATTTCCTTTTCTCCTCCTATGCATACTTAACGCATTGAAAGACAGAGATAACACATCAGAGAGCCCAAAATTCAACAAAAAGCTCTCACCAATAAACGATGAATTTGTGGGAGAGCGATGATAATAATGATGGCTTGTGAAGATTGTAAGTGGTGGTGGTAAAACAAATTGAAAATAGATTCAATACTGCATGTATCACGATCAGCACTCTTCCCAATTTCCAGGAACCTAAACACTTATCTGTATATGTAGTATATTATAGAGATAATAGAGAAAGGAGAAAATGTTATGGATAGCAAGGAACAACTCCTTTTTTTGTTTTTAATGAAAGTTTCAACAAAAGCAACCTGTAGTCAACTTCAATAATAATATATGTATGAGCGCTGGAAAATTTCCCCCTGAAGGAATCTCCTAACTGAAATAATAATAGGCTTTTTCAGAGAAAAATAAGTGGGCATCTCTCTTGTGAACAATCGAAGTGACTTGAACAGAACGTGAGTGTGTGTGGGAAGGAAGGGTGAGCACGCAGGAAGAAGATAGCAACATTGAGAGAGTTGCTCTATTGAATAGAAAGCACAGACCTACAAACTGGAAATAACCGACTTAACTGACTCTTCAACGGTCACACACACACACAGACAAGTTTATAGAAAAAGTCAACTCTTGCAAAAGGAGTTGCGAAAAAAGGAGAAGAGAGGGAGATGATTTTTTAAGTAAAAATGCTTTTTAACTTGAATTTATGTTGACATTATTTTCCTTTGGGCTATTGAATTTTTAAAGACAGTATTTTTTGGATAATGACGACGATAGAGTAGTACCTGAATCGGCATCGACATCACTAGTACATAAACATAAATGCTATATTATTATCTAAACTTTATTCTATAATATTCCTTTTCTCCACTTTCACCGTGCACATTTTTCTGTGGTAAAAGTTGATACCATCCGATCACGCTTCACAAATATAGCCATATATAGTGCCATAGATGGGGACTATACGACTTCTGGAAAATTCAACCTGACTGACGTTCCAAATTGAGGAACAATTATTTGATATGCAAAACTATTTGGGGCAAGTTGAACCATTGAAGTGCACATAATTTAATGAATTATAGATGACAACACTTGAAAAAAGTACTCTTTCGCTCAACTGTTTACGCGTCTCTACAAATGTATTTTCATTCCTGCTGGAGAAAGGGAAATGAAGATTTATATTTAATTATCTTTTCACTGTAGATGAGCGTTTAGAGAAGTATCAGAACGATAGGGGGAGAGAAAAAAGGAAGTGAAGAGAAAGAGTACACGAAAACTTCATGTGAGGGAAAGTGCATATAGTACTAGAAGCAGTACGTGTTGTAGTACATGGTCGTAAGAGTCATTTCATTGAATTGCTAAAGAGGTTTTAATGATGACGATTGTTCTTTGCTTTCTTTCTTTCAGTTGGTCAAAGGAGGAGCAGCAGATAACATCCACGCCATACCACCAAGAGACTTCTTTTCTCCTTTTCACTTTCTCCTCTTCTCGGACACCAGCAGAAGAAGAACACCACCATCATCATTACACCACAGCCACCATTAGTACTTACGATTAGTACTCAACAAAAGAAAAGTATTATCACCGAATAGCAGACCATCAGAGAGACGAAGAAAATCGGAGTAAAAAGAAGAAGTGAGTAGGAGGAGCGACATTGAACAAACCAAGCGGAAGAGAAGGCTTTATATATCATCATCATCCTGTTCGTGCTGTGATATATACTGTACATTCATCAAAAAATATAAAAAATCTTCCCTTTTCTCTCTTTTAAAAAAGAAAAATGCGTAGTAAAAAGAATTTCTTTGTAGTAGACTGATAGTTTTTTTTCTAAAGCCGTAACAAAATCGTCTATGATTTCAGCATATTCTCTTTCAAAAGGATAGAGAGACAACTGAACTTACCACTAGCCGGATAGCCAGTTCTAAAGAGGAAGAAGAAAAAAGAAGAGAACGAGGCACGACAGCATGAAATCAAGTGAAAGTTTTTTCTCTGTGTATCTGTGTGCTCTTTGTTCTCCTCCTTGTTATCAGTCTTGAACAAACTGAAATACCGACTGAGAAGAGTGGAGTGTGTGTATCAGACAGAGGGAGAGAGTGAAAGAGAGAAAGTAGAAAACCTGATGCTTTTACTCTCTCTCCTTTTTTTCTTCATGTGAACTCACCCAAGGCGAGAGAAAAGAGAAAGAAAAGAGAGAACGGTATTATTATTAGTGTTACTGTTATTATCATCGTTTCTCATAATAATATATAAGGTTATCAAGCCAAAAAATCATCCTTCTCGGCAGCAGCGTGGTCTTGGTCTTCCTTCACTCTTCTAACAAATTAAGTCAACTTTGTGAACTGGCATCAAGTCAAAGCCACGAAGACGTATCTTGTCCCCACTCACCATATAGGCCAGGAAGGAAAGTTCGTTTTCAGGAGTTGTTGGCGGTGTTGGAAGCATCATTTTTATCGTGATCCTGAGCACGAGGACTTCTGCCACGTACATGGTTCATCGTTGATCATTATATTTTGATATCATCTCCATCACCCCTATCCCTATCCGCCGCCGCCACCACCACTACCGCCGTAGTCGTCGTTCTAATGATAAAAGAGGAAGCAAAAAGAGCTACCGAACCAGAAATTATTGTCAAAAGAGAAAGAAAAGAAGAAAGGAGTATCTTTTAGACACGAAAATTTATTTATCTTTGGGTCCTATCATTACCAATATTATTATTATTGCTACTAGTGTGCAATCAAATCAGTATTGCCATTTTCCTTTATCAATATCCCCACTGTAGTCTACTGTGAAAACCTGGTCCGGTGCTTGTGTGTCAATTTGGCATTATGTATTTCCTCCTGGCTGGAAAAAAATTTAGTACACCAACTTCTCTGACGTCCCAGTGGAGCTGGTGCTCATCTAATCATTCTAATAACTCTTCGTGTTGAGGAAAAACTTGTCAAACTTTCTCCCTTCTTCTTTTAAACGTCTAGTCTGTCTCTGCTGCTTCGCCACTTTACTTTTACTACTGGTACATTTCTAGAGGAAGAAATCATCTAACTCGTAGAGAATCGACTGAACAAAATGGCAGGTGCAAAGCCAGGAGTACACATTTGCCGGCTGAAGAAGGTGTCCGTACCTCAGTTCCTGATTGATGGGGACAAGTTTGTAAAATGGGATGAGGTACGTCTCGGTTTAACTTTTATTTATTTATTTTACTCTTATCTCCACTCTACTAAAGTAGCAAAAGTTGAATTAGCTGTATGTATGCACATATACTCACTATTTTTTACTACTACCCTAGTTTCTCTGCTTTCCCCAAAGGAATTAGAGAAAAGGAGAAGAAAGTTGTACATTTTTATTTTTATTATCGTTTGCTAAACTTTTAAACTCAACTTACACTCAGCTTATCTAAACATTGTATATGTTTTTACATTTTATGTAGTTCGTAGCTCTTATAGAGTTGCATGAGATGAGAAAGTAGTAGCATTATTGGGTATTCCATTTTTATTGTTGTTCGGTGTCGGCTAGTAATGGGACATGGACATTTTCCCATTAAAACTATTTTTTCACCATGCTTTTACGTGAAGTTCGTGAAAAAAAATTGTCTGACGTGTTTCCCAAATCTGTTGTTATTCAATAGTCAGTTGAGCATAGAGAAAAGTGTACCCGTGTGCTTTCACCTTCCCTTGATATACTTTTTTTCCCTTCTTCCTCCCGCCTTCTCCCCTGTTTTTCTTCCCATTTCCGTTCCCTCCTAATGGTTTAAATGTATAATCAATATCAGTGGCAGTATTTTTTTTTACTCCTGAATAAATGGATGGGTGTAAATGGAATAGGAGGAGGTTCTATTCACAATAACACACACATGCATAACATTTACGATTGGATGAGAATAAATGCTTGCACAAAATTCTATTCGTTATATTATAGTTTTCTCTTTAATGTTTTCAGGACTCTGGCGTTGGAAGCCCGGTCACATTAAAAGTGGATGAAAATGGCTTCTACTTGTATTGGACTAATCAAAATAAGGTACAGCAATAAATGACATTATCTTCATCAGTAGTTTTATTTCTTGTTGCTTACGTAAGACTGAAATCATCATCATCATACCATTAGCATATGCGCTGCTAGGAAAGTGAAGGTAATATTGAAATGAGCTGTAAAAAAAGTATGTCAAATATAAACTATAATAAAACAGGAAATAACCATCCATCACGATATCGCTTTATTGGCTTTGGGAACAAAGAATATAAAAAAACATAATTGTAGGGACAGTTAGCATGCATGTTGGTATAGCATATAATCAAATGTAGACTTAATCTGGGCAATAATTTAATATTATTACTTTTCTCTCCTATTTGCTGGAATATATGTGGACCACCCGCGTAGGAAGTAGATTTACTTGATATAGCTACCATACGCGACACAAGGACTGCGAGACATGCAAAAGTTCCGAAGGATCCGAAATTGAGACATATTGTCACAATGGGAAATTCGGATTCTCTTGAAGAAAAGACTGTGACTGTTGTGTCGGGGCCCGACTTTGTCAACATTTCCTTTACAAACTTTTGTTGCACCAAGAAAGAAACGGCCAAGGTTAGACAGTTAAAAAGGAAAAGATTGTATCATCAAAAATGAAAGCAAACATGCCAGCAAAAACTTATGCAATGTATTTTAACCTTTCCCTATTTCAGATGTGGTGTGATGAACTCCTTCAAATAGCTCATAACCTACTTCAAATAAACAACCCAATAACATCTTATCTGAAGAAGATTCATACAAAACTAACCATATTGACAGATAAGCAGGGTAAAATTCCAGTTAAGAATATAGTAAAGACGTTTACACAGCATAAAGACGATAGGAAAAGGGTGGAAAAGGCGCTGGACGCTGCTGGACTCCCATCAGGAAAGGTAGGACGAGAAATAATTCCAAATAATTTTGGAAACTTGTGTCTATTCATGTTTTAACACTTTTTCCTCCAGAATGATACAATCAGCCCATCCAAGTTTACCTTTGAGGAGTTTTTCCAGTTCTACAAGAACTTAACTGGAAGGACAGAAGTAGAGCGGGTGTTCGATGAGATTACGCAATCATCAAAAAAGAAGCTAATGACGGCAGATCAGTTTATGGAGTTCATAAACAAAGGGCAGCGAGACCCTCGGCTCAATGAAATCCTGTATCCGTATACAACAACAGACAAAGCGAAAGAGATAATCAATACTTATGAGCCGAATCAGTACAACAGAGAAAAGGCGCAATTGTCACTGGAAGGCTTTCTCCGATACCTGTTGTCTGACGACAACTCTGTCGTGTCGCAGGAGCGGCTCGATTTAGCTGACGATATGGATCAGCCTCTAAGTCATTACTTTATCAATTCATCACATAACACATACCTCACAGGTAAAATAAAATTATAGACAAAAAATGAAGAAAGTTTGCAGGCTGTTGCGTGATGCACGATACTCTATTTTTTGTGTTCACCTATCTATTCATTACAGGGCATCAGTTGACGGGGAAAAGTTCGGTGGAAATGTACAGGCTAAGTTTACTGTCTGGATGCAGGTGTGTGGAGCTGGACTTTTGGAATGGGAGAACTGAGGAACCCATCATTGTTCATGGTTATACGCTAGTTCCTGAAATTGCTGCAAGGGTGGGTTATTATGAAAATTATTACTATTGTTATGTGGGGCAAAACACGACATGAAAGAATAACGTAGTTTGTTTTTTAGTATTGCTTATATTTTATGAACTTCCTTTATGCCTTCCTGCTGTTGTTGCTGTTCTTTGAATAAAACTCCTATGTTCATACTCTTTTGTGGTCTTTGTTTGTAGGATGTGATAGAGGCTATAGCGGAGAGTGCGTTCAAAACATCCGACTACCCAGTGGTCCTCTCCTTTGAGAACCATTGTAATCCCCGGCAGCAGGCCAAAATTGCCCAGTACTGTCGGGAGTACTTTGGGGAAATGCTGCTGGAAACACCACTTGAATCTCATCCGGTAAGGGAAATGAATGCGAGACAATGACTGAATTTCATATATTGACTTGAAACCACAGTCCACAGACTCTGACTTGAAATTTATGACAAGGAAGTCCGTGGCTGGAGTCTGGAGTAAATGATGTAAATTTATGTATTTTTTGTGTGCTTATATGTTTGTTCATATGCTCTGTAGTTGGAGCCCGGTCGACCACTGCCACCCCCAAGCTTTCTGAAAAGACGTATAATAATTAAGAACAAAAAGAAGCATCATCATCACAACCACCCTCATGGTAAAAAGCCGTCAAAGAAGCTGAGTAAAGGGGCAACCCCGGAAAACGGAGAAAGTCCGCCGTTCCTCTCAAAGGACGACTCAAAAGACAGTGTAGACATGGAAGACGCGTCTGCCTGTAAGAAAAACAGAGAAAATCTAAAATAATTTGTTTCATTTGATGTTTTACACAACGCCCTTTCCAGTGGCTCGTTTGATTTTGTGAATCATAAAAGCAGCAGGTTTAATTGTCTCGAAGGGAAAGTTTACAGACGAAAAACATTGAATTATTGCACTACTACACACAGTCGGGAAAGTTTGTTGAAGAGACTGTGTGTGTAGAAAAGTAGTAGGCATTGACAGTAGCAACAAGCTCACAGATTTGTTCTTGCACATTTAACATCCCAGCAGGTGGTGAAATTCCCGAAGACATTATTAGCTCAAGTTCCGACGAAGAGGATGACAGTACTGAGGCAGACGATTTGAAGAATCTGGACAAGTCCCAAAGTGATAAAGGCACAGCAGGGAAAGAGTCTGAGGCCAGTGATGAAATATCTGATCTAGTTAATTACATCCAACCTGTTCATTTTTACAGCTTTGAGGCAGCTCAGAGTAAGTGACATTTGATCTTTTTCCATTTCCCCCAAAAGAAAACACTCATGTTACAAGAGATAGAGTAAAAAAAAGATGACAGCGTAACGAGGTTATGCTCCCTTCAAGTGGTTTCCCCAAAACAGAAAAGAAAGATGTGAGATGGTTTTGGATGATGGAAACGGGAACCAGAGAGTGAAAAAAATAAATGAGCAACGAAATGATAAATTGCTTGAGGAGCATACTTTGTAATTTTTCGTTTCTATTTTCTTCTCCTCCGCAGATCGTAACAAAAGCTATGAAATGTCTTCATTTGATGAGAAGCAAGCGATGACGCTACTGAAAGAGAGACCTGTGGAGTTTGTAAATTATAATAAAACGCAGTTGGCCAGGGTGTATCCTCGTGGAACGCGAGTTGACTCAACAAATTTCATGCCTCAGGTGTTTTGGAATGCAGGCTGTCAGTTGGTAGCTTTGAACTTTCAAACAATGGGTGAGTCCTAGACGTCTCTTCTCTATCCATCATCTCTATCTTTTTTCTAGTTACGCTCACAGTAATTTTATTTACGAGATGAGCTTTCACTCAAAAAACATTTTTATAGCATGATCATACACGCTCTATTTTTTATGGAGCTTGGACACATTTAATTTTTTAAACATGTCGGAATTGCAAAAATAAATGTGGCAGAAAATGATGGAAAAAAATAAATTACAAGCTAAACTTTTTTATGGGGTATAAACAGACTTGGCAATGCAGCTTAATTTGGGACTCTTTGAGTTCAACGATCGTTGCGGATATTTGCTCAAACCTGAATTTATGCGAAGGAAAGACAGGAAATTTGATCCTTTTGCTGAGTCCACAGTGGACGGGATCGTTGCGGGGACGGTGGCAATTCAAGTAAATGACCAGATTTTTTCATCTTTAAAAATTGCACATGAAATATGAAATCATTTTAATATCATCAAATTTCTTGTGCATAGGTGATTTCTGGTCAATTTCTATCTGATAAACGAGTTGGTACATATGTGGAAGTAGAAATGTACGGTTTGCCGACAGATACGAAGCGCAAGCAGTTTAGAACAAAGACTGTGCCAGTGAACGGGTTGAATCCACTCTACGATGAGGACCCTTTCGTCTTCAAGAAAGTAGTTCTGCCAGAGTTGGCGTGTATGAGAATAGCAGCTTATGAAGAATCAGGGAAACTCATTGGTCACCGGGTGATCCCAGTCTCAGCCTTGAGGCCAGGTTACCGCCATGTCCTCTTGAGAAATGAAAGTGGTCAACCGATGAATCTTCCAACTTTGTTTCTCAACATAACCGTCAAGGACTATGTTCCAGATGGACTCTCAGAGCTTGCCGAAGCTTTAGCAAATCCCATCAAGTACCAGAACGAACTGGACAAGAGGGCTAAGCAACTCAGCGTATTCCAGGATGACACTTTGGGTGACGAGTCTAGTGAAAATAGTGAGCCCACAACGGCACCAACCACAGCCGCAGCCACAACAACGCCAGCACCCTCGGCTGCATCTACAGTTCCACCTACACCAATTTCCAAGCCGTCATGGAACGCATCATTTAGGATTAGACCAGTGCCCGCGGACAGCGGATCTTCCTCGCCAATTTCTGGCACGTCACCAGCCCCCACCACATCCGTCTTTCCCCCAACAAATAGGCCAGAGTCGGTGGATGAAGGGAAAAAGAGTATAGTGGGGCCTATGCCGCCACCGCCACCCAATCTCGGAGCATTTTATGAGTCCGGAACTCCGGATAAATCTGTCGCTGTGCCATTCACTCCAGAGTCGTTTGAGTAACTGTTTGAACATAAATATTATCGGGACAAAAGGCCGCAGCTGGAAAAGAAAATGGATGATCTGAGAAAGAAGCACGAGAAGGATCGGAGAATGGCAAAGGCTCCGAGAAGAAGTCATAAATTAGTGAAGAAACTGTCTTCCAAAAACTTGTGAGTCTGTCTGAATGACTGTTTTATACAGCACATAATGCATAACAATGAATAGGAAAAAGCATTTCCATTTTATACTTTTTACTTTTCACAGAGAGTCCTCCATGATCAAAAAAGACTCTGTTCCAAATCCGGAAGAGGTATTGCGTCAGCAGCTTGATGTAGAAAAGGATCTTCATACAAAAGGGCAGGAAGAGGTGACAATAAACTACATCATAACATTTTTATATTGACGTGTGTGCATGTATGTGTAGGCGCCCTTAAAAATGAAAAGGGAGAGCGTAATAACATGCTACAAAATTCTTTTCTTGTTCACAACATCATTATTTTGTATCTGGAACATGTATACAGATTTTCAAGTGGATGGACAAGATGATCAAAGAGTCTCAAGTTAAGCAGATGAAACTGTTGAGCCACTTAGAAGAGCGTGAGAAAGCCGAAGTTGAAAAGTGGCTTCATAGTTGGCGAAAAGATGAGTACAAACGGTTGAGTAAACAGACGCGTGACAAGAGCGAGCTGGATCGAATGAAACGGGAAGTGACTACACATCTCGTGGAGAAAGGCGTTGATGAGAGAGCGAAGAAGACGCTTCTTTATCAAGACATTCGAGGGAAACTGGAAAAGTCTCATAAGGATGTTCTCAAAAAGTTTGAAGAGTATAAAACGAAGGTAATTTTTCTTTGTGTTTCTCTCCGTCTACTTTTTACACACGTACATGATATGTGTAATACATTTACATTTTTTCAAAAACTTTCTTTCTTTCTTCTTTCTTTTCTCTCAGGAGTCTCAAAGGCTGGATGAAGAGTATTCATTACGACATAGTCAACTCCTGTCTCTCTCAATGGACAGTGATACGTGTAGCAACGGGGGAGGAAGTGAACACACCGCAACATTCCGGGGAGATGCGTGTCATTCCATGAACTAAATGTATAGAAGAGGGTTGATGAAGATCTTCATTTTCCATACTTTTTTCCTGTCTTCTCATCATCCCTATTCACCCCAGTCAACATTTTTTTAGTATCGGCCTACTAAGCAATAAGTCGACCTATATAAACAGTATACATTTCAATACATGAAGAAGGAAAAAAAACATAATTTTTACTCCTTAACTGCGCTATTATTATTATTTAAGATGAGTGCTGATGATAGTTCCTTTTTAAACTTTGTCTTAGGTTGAAACGATATTATAGATGCTATGTATTTTTTAGCATGACGCTGTGAAATAGAATGCGATGTTTTTATTATTAGCTCTATGTACATTATCCATTTCCACCGGTTTTTATTCAATTAGGTTTACTTAGTAATGAATAGCTCATCACATATAATATTGTACACATTCATATCTAGAGAGTAATAAATTAGGATAGTGTTTAGTTCGTGTACATACATATCTAGCAAAAATGAGAATCTAGAGTTAAAAATTAAATAGCACAGTTAGCAGTATCTCGAAAAAAAAGTATTTAAACTTGGATATGTTCCATTGAATATTACTGCCCGGTGTGCAGTAAAAATAAATGGGCAGGTTTTCCCGATGATGTCATTCTCCATTACTCCTTTTCCTTCCACTAGCAATCTATTATTATATTTATATTAAGATAATTTATACTGAATAGCAATCAGTTGAAAAAAAATATAGATCTGAGCAAGTCTTTAAAAAATGAAATAATAAGTTACTGGAGAATGATGATGTAAGTGCAATCCTATTGGGTTTCTTTTCATTGATGAGATTTTAATCGGTTTATGAATTTTTGCTATATATAGCATAATACGAGCATGTGGCAAAAATCAGAGAATCGAGCGAAAAAGTTGTAAATGTAACGCATACACACATGCACATTTAAGGACTGACTGATCTTTGAACCGTTGAATCTTGTGTAATCAATAATGTTTGTAGGTATTCATGATAGATATGATGTACAGGTTCGTCGTATACTTAACCAGTGCAAACTTGATAACAGTTTGTAGTTTTATGATTTATATTACTAAAAATTAAAAGATGAAGACAATCTTGTATAACCAATCAAACTAATTATCAACAATACATACATATTATTCGTAAGTCATTTCAAAAAGATTTCTCCAAAAAATTATAACAATTTGATGGATGATCATGAACAATAATCGTGTCGCATTTTAGCTAAAATAATAACCACTTTAAAAAAACGCTGCTGTTGGTGAGTATAAATGTATTATATGAAAAATCGTGCGCAAATGTGTTCTTGGAGAACAATACACTGTTTGTTACTCTGATTGTGTGATAGACCCGATGAATTTTGTGTACCTTTTGAAAGAAAAAAAAAAGTTTCAATCCGTAAAATAATTGAGTGTAAATATTATATATCAACAAAGTAACCAATCAATCGAAAAAGCTATTCAAATGATCGCTTATTTAGACAACAAGTGAAACTCAGATTTATTAATGCATCAAAATATTAACACTTTTTTTCTTCAACCTGCTGCGCACCTTCTTCCACACAAAATCATTCATGACAGGTGAACAAGCTTCGTGAGATAATTGTAAAATGTAACTCTAAAATTCCTCAATACTATGCTGCAGAAAGTGAATAACTTTACAAGGGTTTTTGTGTACCTTAATTTATCGTATCACACAATTAGATTATAGAATATTCAATATTAGAAAAATTTAGTCCAATTCGATGTAAGCCTGCAGGCCAAACAAACGCAACAAATAAGATACAATAAGCACATGGTATACAGAATGTAGTAGGAAGAATGTTTTAGAAATTGATATCAAACTAAAACTTTAATGAAGTATACTAAAATTGCAGATAAAGACGCTTGTTTAAAAAAAATGAGAAAGCTAGAAATAGGTTGGAGATATGGCCGCCTAAAATATGATTAATGATTATATAATATATACGTAGTTCCGATAAGAATGAAATGAAATTGTTTTTATAAAATTACTGATTAAATGCTCTTCTTGAGGCTTAAGGAACTACAATAATTTTACTGAAAATTCCAATTAGCTAAAAACGTGTAATAAAAACACTGGTCCTTTTGTGCATTTTCTTGGAAATGAATGTTGAAATTTGGATCGATACGATACTGAATACTGTACTATTTTCAGGCTTCCAGATAACAATTTTGTGCATCAATTTTGATGGGCTATGTGACATAATATGTAATTATGGACTTACAATGTTTAAACTATTAATTTATTGGAAATTAACATTTAGCCTACAGTTTAATTACCTGTTAGCTTCTAATTTATTTGCCAACCGAGTACTACCCAAGTCTTCTTGATACAAGCGAACAAATTGTGACAACTATAAATACCTGTACCAAAACACACAAATTCCAGCATACTGTTAATGAACTATAATTTTCACAGAAAATCCACATTAATTTCAGTTTTACATTATTAAGGTCTAGAATTATTGCTCTAAAATTTATTTTTTTGGAAAAAAAGCTGTTATGCTGTGTTAATTGCTGCTGATTCAACTTGTGCTAGTCTATTACCTAAATTAAGTGTTTGATGATCAAAAGTTTCAGTTCATATCAATTTTATTTAATTACTGCTATAAATTGTTCTAGTTGATTGAAAACTATTTTTATTTTTTAAACAAGCCGAAGTTAAGAAACACTGAAAAACCGTGTCGTGTAGATATATTCTTCAAAAATGCCAAATTAAAAAGGTGAAAGGTAGGGTGGAAGAATGTATATTTAGGTAATTTATTCTTCCTATATAATTTACATTCAAAAATGTCATGAGTATTACAATTATTATAAAAGCATATTTAATAAAAACCGTGTTGATGAAGCACATTGTAATTAAGTTAAGATAAAATACAGTACTATGAGTTATTATTAGTAAATGTACAATTAATTCCTTCAAGTATTTATGAATCACACGACATGTCATTGTTTTTATTATTATTCTTGTACTATTTGTGTTTCTACCTATTACTTTATAAATTCCTTTGTTACTTTAGAAGGTTTAATGTCTCGCGTATTCATACATAAGTATGTAGGTATGTGGGTACTAATTATTCATTAGGAATGTACAGAAATCAATGTTTATAATAAGTATAGCTTTAAATCAATGTGAGTCCCAATAAAAACCCATACCATTTCAATGTTTTTGATGCGTGTGATCTTCTTGATATTTATAGAAAAGCAACAAGAGATGAAAAACATATAGTATATTTATATTTAATTGTCTATTAATTATATCATGATTATTGTAATATAATAAATCAAATGAAATAGTTGAGAGATCATTGAACATTTTAACTGTTCACATTACTGTTGCATCTTAACATAGTTTCATACTTGTTTGGATAATCCCGTTGTCCAGCAATAGTGATAAGAAATCGACTACAATACAGTACGGTAAAAATGTGTATCTTTTCATAAAAAAATAATACGTATAGCGTCATTTTTTCTACATCATGCCATCATGCATACATACCTTCACATGTAATATAGGTAGCTTACTTATAATATGCATGCATGAGAAACTCATTTTAAACTATTGGTCGTGACGATGAGCTTCTTTCCAAGAAGATATAAAGCTAATTTGCTTCATTAATTTCATCTCTAATGGCCCAACACCAGTTTGTTCCTCACGTAGTCCCGTTAATGATACTCCATTCCCTCCCACAATTGCGCCACCAATCTCCGAAAAAAAATGATAGTGGTTGCCTACTAGCAACTTCTCGGGACCGGAAATGGTTTATCACTGCTAGAAAATGACACATGTAATATTCCCAAAAAATATATACCCGTACTATGTGACTTGATAACATTTTCCCCAAAACCATCGATTCTTAATCGTGTTTACAACTTAATGAGGTTCATTCATGATATTCAAGGTTTGTAGGTCTGCTTTAATCACACATGAACGCTTATTGTATATGATAAATGAGATAAAACGTCTAAATTTTTATCATGTTCATAGAAAAATTTATTATTTTTTGTACACAAAACAATAATTATTATTTCAACAAATTTCTCCATCAGTATCAGTAAATGTGTAGTAATATATTATGTTGAAGTTACAATAATTATGTAGCAGCGACTTTTTTTCTCTCTTTCTTTCAACAGGATATATATTCTCCTTCTCAAGATTAGTTCTATCAGTAATCATTACATAATTAAGAATATATATTGGCATATTTTTCTTCATTTCTTAGTATTCACATCACAAAAAACAGAGACGTCTCGATAATAATATTTTACATTAAAAACATCTTAATCAAAAAGAGAGGATGTTCAAAGTAGAATAGTTTGGAGGTGTAGTGTTGGTTGTTGTGTTGGGAGAATATATAATTATTTGACATAACAAAAACCTTCATACTTCTAGTTAAAACTAAGAATAATTAAAATACAATCCATAAAAACTACACCAAAAACAGAATAGATACATAATAATAAACATATTGAAACATTTTACAGTGTGTGTGTTGTGTGTTTTCTTTCTCTTTGCATCGCTAGGAACATTATTGGCATTTCCTCATTCCCTTCCTATCCATTATGCAGCCATCGTCAATTCTTATTCCTACTTTAAATATTTAATTTGGAAAAGAAAAAAACTTTCCATTCATTCGCCTTTTTTGTCGTAAGAAAAAAATTAATATTTTTATCTTAACCGAACACATTTTGCATTCCAGAATCATTATCTTTTTTAGCTTTCCGTCATCCTACTTAACATTCTTAATGTGGGTAAATCGTCTATTTTTTACATGAACAAGAAAAGGTGTGTATGATGATAATAATGTGCAGGGTGAATACACATGCAAGTATAGGTATTAAGGTATACATCAGTAACAGGAAAACAGACAGTCATTCATTCACTTTTTAATTACATTTATCCCTCTGATGTCGGAAAACTCGATGCACATTCATTCAACTGGGAATTCCCTCTTCATCAAATAAGAGGTCACCTTTTCCCAGCCATTCATTTATTATAATCCACTTGACATTTTTCTGATAATTGAGGAAACTTTATATATGAATTAAATAATACATACATTACCTATCTATTTAATTAATTTATATATATGAACAGTATATCACTATATATTAAAATCTTAAATGTTAATGGAGGCACAGCCTCTGGTAATAAAAAGTCCTCTTTTCCGTCTATAGAATAATAATTAATTACACAGTATTGGACTTTTCTTTTCACTGGGGTCTGTTACAAAAAAACTCTTTGTTTCTTTTCTTGGCTTATTCTTCTTATGGGTTCATTGTTTTTTTTACTGCGATTTACTGTCTGCATCTACTACAAGAGTACCGATTCGGATGTGGATGATGCGCTCGTGAATGTGTGCGATTTTTCTATAAACTATAGTTTTGTAAACTTATCAGGAAAAAGAATCCGCGTTAAATTCTCCATCATTACATTCTTAATTTCAAAAGAAAAAATGACAAAAGGGCCAGCCTTTCCATCAGGATCATGTTGTGTTTTTTCTTCTCATATTTGGGGGTTCCTCATTATCTAATATTTTTGGCTACATTTCTTCAGCAACAACTCTTTTCCAGCAGCAGATCCTCCAGGGCCTTCTGAACATCATTCAAATTTCTCATTTCTCACAGGCATCTCATTTCTAGGTCGTTTGACCCTTCACATCTCAGGCCTGGATAAATTCTTGAGAAATTTGTCGATTTCCAATTGTTATTTTCTTTCTTCCCTTTTGTGGTTCCATATTCCCTCAATGTCTTCATTACAATTCGTTATCTTATGAACTTATTTATATCCTAGCATATCTTAATTTATTCTTTTAGCATGTTCCCCCTTCCTCATCCGATATATCCTCATCCTCTTCCTCGTCATCATCCTCCATCGGCACTGTCAATTGTATGGCTCCCAGTCGACTCAGTTCCTCCACCATTTCTTTGGAATTGCTGCAAGCTGACTCGGAAGCCATTTGATATGCTGTCAGTCCACCGTACGTTTCCAGTTCTGTTTTCGCCCCACACTCTTCAATCAGACAAGTGATGGCTTGGAGGTGACCACGTTCTACGGCATAATGCAGTGCTGTTCTTCCACCCTTTCCCTCCTGTAATTACAATAAAAAAAGTTGATAAGTACATTTTGTTCTGCCACACATTACAGCAATTAATCATAGTGGCTGTTTATCAAACATTTGCCATCATTTTGTTAGTCGCTTCAGGTTTTTCCATTGCCAGTCTCAAATGTTTTATATTTCTCGGTGAGCAAACGAACGCAATTATCCTATGGATAGCTTGTTTTTCATTTTAAAAATTGCATCCCATCAATTTGATAACCATCGCCATTATTATTATTAATTTTCATTTTCATTCCATAAAATGTACGGTGAATGTGACGTATGCAGTCTTTTTTTGGCGTTTTATCCTAATGCCTGAGGCACTAATGTACTTTTTTAAGCACATGTAAGCGCCAACCTGCCAACAAATTCTCACAACTGCGTGAGCGTGATACTCTGGAAAGCCTACCTCACGAAAACGCCATTCTTTTTCAGCACATGCTTTTCAGCGGAAAAATCCTCAACTTTGTGATAACTTAATTCCATATCATGAACACGAGCAATGATATGCAAATGCATATAATATTATGAAACATGCTGAGATTTGCGGCAAAGACAAGGCACATCACAAAGGCCAAGAGAAACCACCACTTTTGCTGTTTTCTAGACATGATCTCTGCTCCACACATGGAACAAACGCTTACCTAATCATCTAACATCTAATCAAGTTCAAGTCACAACAGCAAATTAAAAATGTTTTCAAGCGGACGACCTTGACGTGGTCACATAATAATAATCTTCTTGTAAACATACATCCACAGCCATTTCATTATTAAGAGTGCAATTTTAAAGACGATCTTGTGCATAAGAAAATTAAACAGGTACATGTCATGTAATTGCACTATGCAAACTAATTTTTGTACATTTTCCCAGCATTGCATATGTGTAAGTTTTCAATCCCATTGTTGAGAGAGATTTTGTCGAAAGACGCCCCAGGTTGTGACATTTCAACGGGATATCCCCTAATTTCGATTGTACATTTTTTCATGCTAAAGCATATAATCCCATTAATATGACCGCATACAAGAGATCTACATCCCGTACCGTAACGCACTAGTGCCACTAACTCTTGAGCCATTATAAAGACAAAATCTTATTATGGGATAATAATGTACAGATAACCATTATTGCGGTTGCTTTTGCCAGATTGCGATCATTCACGATGATGATGATGATGTGTGTTATGGCTGAAAAATCCCCAGCAATAGGCACGTATACTTGTGGCATTAGATGGTGGTGGGGTTGAGGCTCGTGAAACTGCATGAATAATGAAATAAATGAAATACCGTACCATATAAAGAACTTTTATGATCATCCCATCATAATCCATCCTCCTGTGTAGCAAGTAGGCATTTACAAAAACGACAAGACTCTTTTCGCAGTTGCTTGCAAGTGAGATTTTGCAGAAGAGTAAGAAAAAAACTATATACTTGTTCTGCAACAAAATCATAATGACGATGTTCTCGTTTTGTCTGATCGTCTCGCAATATTACAACAGTACAGTACAATTTTGAAATATTATTTGCATCGCAGGGCATTACTCGTCGTCGTCAGTCAACTCCTCTAAACATTATTCATTTTTCACGATGATGATCTGTGTCGTCGTCGTCACATTATATTCACTCGTTTCTTTGCCTCTCTGTGTACATTCCTGTGTGAGTAGGTAAGCTAATAAGTCTATCGGGGGGATTCCCAAAAAAACTTTCCAAAAGCCCCAAAAACTATTAAATGAATCTAATCTGAATCGCACTTATTTTTGATGCATGAGATCACTGTTCGCCATAAAATATACAAATAAGTATTGTAATTTATCCCTATTGCTTACGATATGATACACAGGTTGTAATGTAGATCTCTGTTCATCATTGTTCGCTTCAAAACCCAGAGGCAATCATAATCAACTTTTATCATGCAAAACTGCCGTTGTCTTCAATAATTGTGATGAAATGATGAACCTACCAAGAAACATTTCCCATTTTTCCATGAAAAATAAACAAATCAAAAACAATGATTTTGTTTTATTGCTAATTTATCATATTCCATAATCATCTCTCCATAAAAGTTGTAAGTACTCTTTGCTTAATTGCTTAACAAATTGCCCATCTGTGTTTTACTTTTAAAACATCCCATTAATGACGCTTTTCTGACTTTACTGCTTCTGTACTTCCCATTCCAATCTTGAATTTCGCCGTATTCTATATGAAATCCGACGACCTTTTCACGGTAAAAGGATTACATAAATTACCAGAGCAAGAAAAGGTGAACCTGGCAGGTATGCCCATAAACCTGATTTCAACTAAATAATTTGTTGCATTCATCGTTTTAAACTGGAAAATACATACAGATAGGTTATAATTTCTCCTTTGCCAAGTTCAAGTACGCACGTTCTCCCCAAAAGAAGAAACGGACAGGTTGTGCAGGAAAAGTGAATGATTTACATTTACGTAAAACATGCTATACGAGTAGCTGCAGCACATAGACTTCTTCCTTTTTCTTCCGACAAACACCTCCAGTCCGAAAACTACGTCTTGTTCATGATTAGAATAGATAATTTCAGCAGAGTTTTCCAGAGAGTCTAAAAATCTTACTGGTAAAACATGTTCTTATAAGTATATATGCCACCTACACCTCTTATAACTTTCATTAGCACTTTTGTAAGTACGCAAAAATATAATGTGACTTGATTACTGCAACTATACACGTGTGTGCTTCCACTCCGTCATCATTATAATTGACCTGAGTAAGTACATTCCAAATTCCAAATTTAAAGCTGAGCAAGTTTTTTGCTCGGTTTTTTTCTCTGGTGTGATTATGTGTGCACAAGCTCATAATTTGATTACCGCCGGTGGTGATGTCTGGTTAGGTAAAAATCTGATGATCTGATTACCGTCTCGTTACTCTGTATATGATATTTAGATCACGCCGTGTCATAACATAACTGGAAACTGATTTCCAAGTACCTCAAACAATGCTAAATTCTAAGAACAATTTAATTGTATGAAGTATTGATGATATCAGATGAAAAGAATTTTATGACAGTTATGGTTTTAGAATAGATGGGAGGATCATCTCTTGAAAAATTCGTCCAGTCACATTTATGCACTACCTGTTTCATCATTAAGAAGAAAAAGATCATTCATAAAAAGGTTGATTTCGATTCAGCCATGGGCTATAGACTACACACGCGTAGGTATTCTCGGATGAGCATTTTGTGATGAAGATCCTGCAAACTTGCTGAAAAACAGGTCGTTCGTTTCATCAGAAGCAAAAGCACTTCTTCTCAGTAACAAAAAGCAAGTTATCTTGAATAAATAACAGAAGATTCTAGTTTTTTACTGTCTGTATGTATGCCCACCTTAGTTTATGCACAATTACCACCTTACAAAAAAAAAACAACAGCAGAAAATATATTGCGTTCGTTTGATCATTTCGGAGAATAAAACATTTTGAGAAACTTGTATTCTTCTATACACTTGCATCTTTTCATTTTGCATTCTTTTTTAGCTAATTTGAATAAATACACGAACAGTATGACTGATCATTTGTCTTTTTCTCCAAAAAAAAGTTCTGCGCAAAATGGAAGAAACCTGAGAATAGGTGAAACAGTTGGAATTACTTACTTTGGCATTAAGATCGGTTCCGAGCCAGTGTAAAGCTCTGATGACATCACAGTGACCACCAATGGTTGCTAAATGGATAGGTGCTTGGCCTGGAAAATAAAAAAAAAGAGGATATTAAAATTCATTAGTGTTTTCCCCAAATCTAGAAGACTCATGCACTTTTGCATACAGAACGAGAGAAATAAACGTTTGGAAAATATATTTTGAGTCATGATTATTTTCAGCCAGGTATAATGATGATGACGTAGAACGTAGATATGGTCATTGTGATCATAATCATGACCACTCACGCTAAAGGATGACATAACTGATTTTTATCACAGCTTCTTCGACACATTGTGAATGACCGCCGGCATGTGGTTTTGTAAAACGAAAATAGAAACATGCCAATTTGCAGGGGAATAAAAAATAACTTGAAAGGAAATCCTTTCTTTGAAAAAAAATTGTGTCTGTGGTTTTGAACCTCAAACAAAGTACAAAGTTTAATTAGCAATACAACAATCAAAGTTCATCGTTCACTGCTGCATCGGCAATTACTTGTGCACTTTTTGCGCTTAGTCTATTTAGGAGAACGGAAACACAACTAGAAGAAAAACTAACCAATTTTCCTGGAAATGACTCATCCGCTAACAATTCACCCCAAAAGTCAAATCACATGCAATTCCATAGTTCATTGCGAATCCAACCTAATGAGCCATGCAATATGTCTACGTCTTCCATAGTCGGAACTTGTTTTTGAAGAAGCTCTCTTTTTTAGGAAGTTCCATCCATTATTCAACTTGATATTTTCTCACAGATGCAGACTCATTGGGATTTACCCCTAAATCCTTTAAAGCTATCATTATTATTTCTTGTTGTTGTTTCTCCACCATACCCCCAAAATTATCGCATTTGATCCCGCACACTTTTGATAGTTTGCAAAATTTATCTAAAAGAAAATATATGATGATTGGTTAGTTGAACTAGTTTTTATGCATTGTTTAATTTTTCATCTTTCAAAACACTCGACATAAGTTCTCACGGGGTATGTAATTTAAATTATATAATTTTAAAGGAAATTTCCCTGCACTTTCTTTATAGCATGAGTCATCTAGACTACACTCTAATTCAACTAGTTGGAAATTTGCAACAATACTACGTAAACAATAGCTATAACATTTCGCAAAACGATTGCAAGAACTTTTATTTATGGTGAGTCATGCTGTAAATTGGATTTGTTGAGGAAAAGTGAAAACTCCAGCCTCTATCTGGAGAGGTCTGGAATCTAGAAAGGTTTTCGTTCGATTATAACATGACAAACATTGACTTAGCATTATTCTGACATTGCTCTGCCAATCATAAATCAAGTCAACATGATTCCCCTATGGAAGCCTGTGTGACGACCTGAGATGAGAAAGTTTTGACACTTCAGTTTGAAAACATACCCACAATAATAATCTAAAATGCGAACAGTGTAGCAAACAATGTACATTTCAATTTCCATTAATGCCCTTCCTGCTTCTTTAAAACTTGGGAAAACACCTTATCCGCAAGCTATTATCTCAAGTTTTAAAATCTCTACGAAAATTCCCAGACCTCAACTTTTCCCTTGGCAGACCAAACAATCAGGTTTTTTTGTCATATTCCATGAATCAGCAAAAAGATCCGTCCTAGAGCAGCATACCAAAAAACTGGAGTTGGGAAAAGATAATGCTAATATTATTATTACTGTTTTTTTATTTCTATGCATATTTGCCTTGGATTTTCCACTAATGAAAATTATATGGATTTTCTAAACAATATTATTATGCATTGTCTTTTTCTATCTCGGTTCACACGGTAGACACATCATTTTAATGTACAGTGATTATACACTATCACTCTCTCCCCACGTATGTTTTGCATTAATAACTGCCCTACCACTACATTACTACCAATCTTGATGGTAATCGTCATTCGACAACAGTCCCCGCATAAAAAAACCTACTGAATATATCAATATCAAAAAAACCCATAACGTTTCAAGTTTTCTTTCAATTACAAGTCACATAACTACTTAATACCTATACAGCTCATTCATCCTTTAATTCATTTGAAAGTAGAAATAGGATCTCATGCAGAGAGACAAGACTAATGTTCGACCCCAACCGGCTCCTTTTGTGGCATGGCATAGGTTTATGAATTGTAAGAGAGGAGGAGGAGGATGATCGTTCAAATGGTGACGAGTAACTAGAGGCCGGGGTATTCCCCAAAAAATCATCATCATCATCACCACCACCACCATGATACCAGTAATAAGTACCTTTTTCTGTCTGTCAACACGACACGATATTCTCAAGAAAATGGTTATAATGACCTGTTCCACACACACCAGTCAAGTACAAACGTAAAAATTCTATCCTTGCCAATAACAAGTTCAATTTCCCGTAAGATCATATCGCATATCATAATTACTTTTATGTGGACGGTTTTTACAGTCCCTTTTTATAGCTTTGGATAGACTTCAATTTAGTAAAACACCCGAAGCATCAGCAACATATGAAAAACTTCAAAAAATGATTAAAGTTAGTTTATTTCTATGTTTTATCTCCACATCTTGATCTTCTCTGGACTGCGTGCCCTCTCCTCCTTCCATTCTTGAATTTCATTCCCATGAAAAACATGACAGGGAAGGGAATGCCATAAGCCCATTCACATTTTTTTTATTTTTGTACTAGGCATGCTCACGAAAAACAGCGAAAATTCCCAGCACGAATAACAACAACAACATAACACCAAGAGGTTACGGAGATGCTACCGATAATAGCAGTAATTCAAGGGAAGACCATACAATTAGTGTGCATATGAATAAAGAGGTTAGATAATAACTGCGGAGGTGTTTCCGCAAATAAAAGATAAAAAAATGTTACAAAATAATATGTTATTTTTTATTGAAAAGAGGAATGAAAGAATCCTGGTATTTTTTAATGCCTTCATTGAAGCTTGACCTTTTCCAGTAAATTCTGTGGATTTGCAAGTTGCCTCGTAAATACCCACAAATATTATGCAGTAATTTGATTACTTATATGTGTGTGATGATGAGATATCAGCTCATTTTTTACTACATGAGTGGATACATAATTTTTATTAATCAATTAAGTTTTAACCTTCTTGTCCTAATTTGATGGCAACTGAAAAGGTGTGAGTGTGTGGGGTCGAGGTATTTACTTTTCATTCTGGATTTTCCAAAAAAGCAGTTTAGAAACAGATTGTATCAACAGCTGCACATAATTTAGTCCCTATTTCAATGATGATAGGCCGGATGGTCTCACCACATTCACCATCAATAACTGACAGTTTAAATCTTTGTATAAAAAGGAAGTATACTAATTTAATATGGTATTTATTATTATTTCTATTTTCTGAATGGTCGGATATCCCCAAAGAATTGCACAATCCCCAGCTTGGTTTTTTCCAACCTCTCAAAGACAAAAATTCTCTTTTTATACGCGGAATTTTTATAGAGCAAACAGAAAAATGACAGATCTCAATCATTATGACAGTGTAATTTGCAAAAATGTAAATATGCTGTCGCTCAAAATTCTCGCACTATACCAATCTCCAATCATATAACACGACATTTGTCTCGCCTTCAGGATTGCTATGTCATGTCATTCAAACTATATCCAATCGTGAGTACATGAAAATGGAGGGATAATTATGCCATTTTACAAAGCAATCCTTTCCATCGAAAAAAATTCAGTTTAGTTTAAAATTCTTGCAGTTAACTTTTTTGCTCTGAATATACCTATACAAGTACAGCTACAACTCGCCGTATTCAAACAGCATAGAAATTTTATACGTTTTACTGACAAACAGAATCATCAATAAAAATAGCAAAGAAGTATCCAAACTTTGTAATATTCCAGTTTGACAACAACATTAAATAAACTTGCAAAACAAACACTATTATACCAGCATGCATTTTATAGGTAAATATATTTCCCTAAAGGCAACAGGCGACTCACGCTCTTCTGTCATCAGGAACACGACAAAAAGTCGATGACGATCCAAAGAAGACACAAATAAGGGAGCATCATCATTACCTTCAATTATGAATTACCAGAAAAAAGCTAGACGAAAACAGTTTTGTGTTTTGTCCATGATGAGTCGATAAGCAACAAAAAATGATAAGAAGCAGTAGACTAAAAGACTAAAACAGGACGTACGACAAATACCTATGCCACCTCATGTTGTGGGAAAAAATGGATACTTTTTGCACTTTTCAAAACCTGCCCTCAACAGGTAGACATTTTTAACTTGTAATTAAATCCTGAGATCTACTCAAGTAGTATATCTTCTCACTCATCATTCAACAAGCTTTGCTGACATTTATAGTATATGACATGATGTAAAAGATTACGCATGAGGGTCTTTATGGAAAAGACATGAATGAATTTCTATGATATGCTTATGCATAAAAATTTCATATTTTTGTGCATTTTTTTTTATTCTAGCCCTTTTCTGATTTTGGCCACAAGCTCAGGCTTTTTTTTTGCTTATGTAACTTTGTTGCATTGTTTGCTACGGTACAAAAATTGCCTTCCTCCCTTATATGCGCTTGTGGCGCACATACAAACGATAATTTTTTAACGTTTGCCTTTACCTACTCAAAACTCATCATATCATATGTTATGCTCATTTACTATTCCTACGTCAGCATTACCCCATATAATACATTCTTCATAGGTATGCACCAGTCTATTCTCATTCCACCTCCAATTATTGCTGTGGCATACCTTTACCTTTGAATAAATATCCAATGCATACAGGTGTATGCTCATTCAATATAAACTCTAGAGACATACCATCGCCACTATAAGCGAAACTCAACCAACACATATAATAATAGAAGAGATCAAGGTGGTCATGTGGGAATCCCCAGCAATCCATGGACGCAAATTGAGCCTCTCCTTTTCCTAATGCCATATGCCATAGCAGAACTCTAGAGAGAGAGCCGCTGCAAACATTTGCCATTTCCAATATACAACAAACAATTTTATATTTTTCTTCAGCTATTTTACTACTAGTGCTACAAAAAGGAGTGTATTTCATCTTACTATATATATTACCATCATCGTAATAAAATATCTCTTCATATTATTATTATCACATCACACAATACATTTTTGCACAACAATAGCACATTTGTCCATCCATGCATATTCCTAATGTATAAATCTTATGTGGATACAATACCTACTGCCTACTTTAATGGCAAGCAAGAGTAAATAAATAATTGCTCAAATAATAGATGTGCTATCGTCCAAACGGCTAACCGTTCGTTTTTCCATGTAAATGTTTTTAAGCTCACACTTCTATCAGTTAAAAAAATGTTTTAACTTCCTCATTCAAAAATTTTCTCGTGTCTCTTGTGTGTCTACCAAGCTCTCAGAACCCTGTGATATAGAGATATGAACTCTGATTATATTTATTTCACTATGCAAATGTTACAGGTTGCAATTTATCATATCATGTCAGTTCATAGCACCTCATCGATAAAGAAGCAGAAAACAACTACATGTAATTTAATGTCTGAAATTTCAACTTTTTTCAACTCCCAAAACTACACACGCTCCCTTGTCATGTAACATGTTTCGTTTACACGTGCCCTATTATTACAGCTTTAAAACACCGAACTAATTCAATATATAGCTGGGACGATACTTTTATGACTATGATATCTCCACTTTTTGCTGCTCGCAGCGGATTTAAGTAAACCTCATCATAATAAACCTCATTTTTCTTCAACTCTAGAAATTGCTGGAACCAATACGATAATTATAAATTATGTTTTACTTTCAGTTCTAGTTATACTCTTGTGTGTTCTGTTCTGTCGTCGATATGCTTATAGGTAAAAGTCGTTGTAATCACAAAAGCACAGGAAATCCCAAGTTCACTCTTAAAATGCATGATGATGATGATAGAGGTGGTCAATACTCTATGTATATGTTATGGAAATGCCATGCTCAAGTCAGTCGGCATATAACAGACAAAGTTTTGTCTTCTGTCCATTTATTCTCTCTTCTGCACACCACCGTCTCTATTTTGTTATTCCTGCCTGATCCTGGTATTCCCCGTCAACGTCAACTATAATTATCTCTCTGACAGTCATGCTAACAGGAGGATATAGTTGTTATATGGTTTCAAAGGAGAAAAAACCATAAGAAGAATGATTGATTTGGATATTACAATATTCTGGTCAGCAATGCAAACCCCTCTCTTTTACCGACCACCACATGATATCTCTCTGGAAAGTTAAACGAATGATACGTCCTTGCCTCCGGCACAATATGGCATTATTTTATAACTTTGTATGTTGAATATATGAGAGCACCTTGCGAAAATTCCGAAACATTCAACCCACATAATCATAATCATATAATGGAACTTCAAAACAACAATAAAACATACTGCGCCGCTGCTCATTATTGATATGTTGTATTATTGCACACGTGGATGTAGTATAAACGTGTTTACACGGTTCATCCGTAGAATATACAAAGGTTAAAGATGATTCTATCTATCTGTGTTTGAAAAAGTCAACTTTTTATATGCAATTTGCCCACTTTTTCTCTTTTGCTTTCTTGCTACTGGAGTTCCACAATAAACGCAACATAAAAAAAAGTGGAAGCAATGAATCATGTAATTAGGTTTTTTATGAAGTGTACAATGGGATAAGTATGTACGCTTTTACTCACACACTGTCAATTACGCAATAATGGTACATATATTTTTATGTGAAGTGTTGCTCTAAAGTCTAAAGATGATAACAAAAACAAGGTGGTGGAAAACACGCAGCGAAGAAATAGGCAAATTTAAAACTATTACCTGACATGCAGGATATATATTTAAAGTGTATAATATGTGTAAAATTATTAGGTCTTGGGAATGTATGCAAAAGAAGTAGTCTAGTCTGTGGACTTTTGAACTTGCTCTTGTAAATTGTGGGGTGGAAAAGATGATTCATAATCCGTCTATCAGAAGAAGTCACAAGACTTGAGACAAGTTCATAGTTTTTACGCAAGACCTATTGCATTTTTATTGCTATAAAATGTCTAAAAAGTACGAGATGTAGGACGACTTGATGACGTGAATGCAAATCTGACTAATACCTTCTTCAGGTGTCGGATGATCGAAAAAGGTGAGGTGAACATGATGATGTCTACTTATAAATTAGGAGCATAGTTTTTTTTACCTTAATGACGTTGATGAAATGGGTTGAAATTATGGAAAGATGATGAAAGTGAAAATTTTAAAGGGATTTTCTCTAGGTCGGTTACACAAAATATTTATATGATGGTTTATGGGATACTTTTGATTTCATATGTTACGAGATTTAGTAGAGCTTTACCGGATAATTTTGGCTGTATGCCTTTTCTCTCTATTAGAAAATCGATGGAATCTATATGGGAAAGTTCCGCTTTTGATACTCTGGCTTCACTTCAAAATAGACTTTATCCTCATCAACATCACATGAACTTTAGATTAATCCTCTTGTTTAGCCAATCGTGCCAAACTGCATTCATTTCCATTTCGGTCGATCTTTAAAAAAAAGGTTACATACCGATCAGCATTAACGCTGCCGCTCATCATAGCACAAACCAGCATTCCGATCCGATGAGTAATTCTCCTCGCCTGAGACACGGATACAAAGATCCACTTTGCCACTAGTCTTACGGAACTGCAAACAAACTCGCGCGTGGAACAGACTACCGAGTTTGTACTACTAATTATTACGCTAAGGTACACACAAATACCCGAATACCAATTAGGTACACACCAGCTAAAAATATGTATAAAAGCCAGTCCAACCATATAATCAAGATGAAGTAAAAACAGTATTCACCCAACTACAAAGCAGTACTTTGACTTTTTCAAAACCAAAAGAAGGACGGTCGTACACAGCAAAATAATACATCTTATTCATATGCACGTACCTAACTCTTTTTCTGCTACTGTTTTTTTTATACAAAAATAAAGAGAACCAAGTCAAGATGCAGTTTACAGTTAAAAATAGCCACATTTTAAAATATATAGTACTACAACCGCAGTCATATGAGTCTGTGTGCATGCCTGATAGATATCTCATCATAATAATAACTTAATAATACAGCACATTTTAAATAGAAAGAGCATTTTCATTCTCTCTTTTGCACACTCATCATCATCATCAACATCGCAGCCTCCTCGTGAGTAGTAGTAAAATTGTTGTCGAGTTTATTTTTTTTTTAGTTTGGGGATTCCCCAAGAAAAACGCGTCTCTCTCGCATTCCACGCTAAAGATAGATTGAAAGTAGTCTAAAAATACAACGACTAGAGCCAAATATGGCCAAGTGGAAAAGAAGAGGGAATCGAAACCGGGGGATGAAAAATGTGTGAGCGATGATGAGTAAAAGAAATCTCTGCATGTCTGTTCCACAATTACTTCTTACAACTGCGCGTGTTATTGTAAATTTTCATGATATTTATAATCTGTTTTGATGGCAAGTAAACATACAAACTATTTCCCTCGAACAGATCGTTTTTGTGTTTCTTGAGCAAAAAGAAAAAAGGAAACTCCTTCCTTCGATGATAGTTTTGTCCTTACACTCTTAAGAAAAAAGCATATGCACAGAAAACCTTCCTGGTATTCCCCAAGAAAAAAAAGAAAGATAAAAAAGTTTTGTGCAATAAAAGGCATCACCATCCCCAACCAAACAGACCCAGAGGCAAGCGCATTGTAAAATTTGTAATGATGTCTGTGTACGTTGCCGTAATTGCAGCCTTCCTCTTCTTCGAACACAATGAAAATGTGCTTCACCCTTAGAAATTCCCCATGCACACTTTTAGGTTGGGGAATTTTCAATTTCTTTTTCTCTCTCTCTTTTGGCTCCCATTGGACTTTACGGTACTTAACATGATTAGAAAAATTACTAAAGTGTGTGTGTACTCTTTATTTTTCTCGACGAGACTTCCTTTCCAAGTATGATACGCCACCATCCATGTAGAAAAACTGCATAATGTTACATTAGTTATTATCATTGTGAGAAATCCCCAAATATTTGTGAAAAAAACCTGAGGTATAAGACGATTGGCATTTCTACCACAGAAGTATAACGGAGCGGTTTTTTCTGCTTACTAATGGCCAAACCACATGGTAATTTTTCGGATCACAAAAGCATTACAAAAGGAAAATACAAACCACCTTTGAAATGCATACTGCTACCTACCCCCATCATCGACCAATACCACCACCACTGGTGGTGATGAAGCTGACACATGAAAGCGTGTAAAAGATGGAAAGATGTACCATAAAAAATTTACAATGCGTAATGAATACTTTTAAGCTGACTATCTGACTTTTCGCTGACTTTTGTTATGTCAGAGATTTTCTAGGTACCACACAAAAATATGTACCCCACACACAGGAGGAGCTGCTGAGGAGCACATGGCCTAGAAAAATGGATTTTTTAAAATACAGACGAGCACCTCCTCAAACTCTTTAATGTGAAGAAATGTCGACAGCACATAAACACGGCTATAAATTATTTCTTATAAGCATACTAAAAACGACCTCATAGCTCTCTTATAAAAACTAAAAATAGATTTTCATACGCATAATTTCATTTTTCATTGCAAAAGATAGGACTAGTGGTCTAAAATATTGTCTTCCTTATTGAAACTATATGAGTATAAAGTTATTTTTACAACGAAATGAGTGTATTTCCCAACTTTTAATAGGCTTCCTTAAATGGAAACCCAATTTGTCGAGATTGGGA
Organism: Willowsia nigromaculata; assembly: GCA_034700605.1. Taxonomy (NCBI): domain Eukaryota; kingdom Metazoa; phylum Arthropoda; class Collembola; order Entomobryomorpha; family Entomobryidae; genus Willowsia; species Willowsia nigromaculata. The sequence goes on along the minus strand of JAQIXX010000572.1, from coordinate 123 downwards.
ATTTTTTAGACTCACAGGCAACGTCTGACAAAATATCTGATAAGCTGTGTTTGTGTGAGTCGTCGACTACTGTTCAATGGAATTACTGTAGAAAATCGTCATCGGCGAGGGTGGTGCACTGCC